>JALMGF010000467.1:2500-256622 GCA_023333645.1 Sceloporus occidentalis | reverse complement strand
CGTTTCAGTCTGTTTATTAGACTTTCATCAGGACATGGTATATATATATAAGATATATATATATATATATATATATATATGGTATATATATATATATATATATATATATATATATATATATATTGGTATAATATATATATATAGTAGTGATTAGGGAGCAGGGAAAGCCGAAGTACCAGACCTCGAGCTCCCTAATGCTGGCTAGTTAGGAGGGAGGTCGTGATCTCCCCAACCAGCCCTGCTGTTCAGGGCTAGTTGGGGAGATCACGATCTTGCACCTACCTCGGCGCGGCCCTGAAGACCGGCCCAGGAGAGGCGGCTTCTCCACTCGCCCCTCCCCTAGAGATTCGTGGCTTCATGGGGAATCTCCGGCTAGGTAAGTAAGTATACCTGCGTATAAGACACCCCCCGACTTTTGAGAAGATTTTTTCGGGTTAGAAAGTCGTCTTATACGCCGGAATATACGGTACCCAAAAATGGCATATGGACTTACTCCACACCCCTGGGACTCATGACGGCTTTCGATCTATGATACATCACCTCCAGCTAGCTGACCCCTGGCGCATTCATAATTATACACACCTATCCATGGCTCACTCTTCCCTTCCACATATCGACAACATCCTTCTCTCCTCACACCTCTTGTCCAGGGTCCACCAATCCAAAATTGAAACATTGTTATTTCACACCATGCCCCAATATGGGTGTCGGTAATACTTTCTAAAGAGCGAGGCGATACACAGGCATTGGTGATTCCTATCCTAGCATATTTATTCGAAAAGGATAACTTTAAGCAGACTCTTGAGACCGCGTGGGCTAATTTCACAGATGATAACATATCACACATTGATCAGCATTTAATATTTTGGGTAAAATCCAAGGCAGTGTTACAGGGTCACAAAAAAGTACAAAAAAAGAGTGGCACGAGGAATGTCAGTCTCTAAATGCATGTCTTCAACACATTCTCAGACTATAAAACATACCAAACTGAATCCAATTACAACAAATGTATGCAAGAAAAAAACATTAGACGTAGTTATACAAAAGAGGGCTCAAATATTCTAGACAACTCAATAAACAAACCAAGCTAGTTGCTAATGAGCATTACTCAAAACCTTGAGCAGGAAACATATGATTGGAAGCCCGGGCGGAACGGCAACGCCAAAAAACAGCCCCCACAAGCCCTTTGATCACTCCTGCAGAGTGATCAAAGAGGCTCCTTCCCGCAATAACCGGTTTACCAGCGATTGTGTCCCAACTGCCAGGCAGCTTCAGGGACAGAGAGAAAGGTTTCTTTGTGGAGACCTGCCCCAATCACTCCATTAAGAGCAATCGTGCAGCTTTAACCCCTTCAATGCCGTGATTGTGTATGACACGATCACAGCATTGCATGGTTAATATTTGTCCAAACAAACTAAATATCAGTCAATGCTGTGCTCCTATGGAACATCAGCATTGAAAGTTAAAAAATAAATAAACAGCAATAACTGGAAGTCAAGGGTGCTCCCAGGTCAATTGCTGTGAGTAAATGATCTAAAGAGGTGTAATTGAACAGTTGTACCTAATAAAGTGATCAGTGATTGTATATTGTTTTTATAGGTGAAAGTGAGAAGAAAAAGCCTAAATATAAGACGGCCCTATAGGAGAAAAGTTTTACCAGTAAATGTTAATTCATGTAAACTATGTAAACTATTATTTTTTAATAAAAGCTATGATTGAGAAAAAATATTTTGTTTTTAATTCCTTTTATTTTCCAACCTGCCCCCAGTTATGCAATCTGCCCCCAGGCTTGCCATTCTGCCCCATAAATGCCTTAAACCCCCTATATGCCACTGTGCCCCATGATATGCCTTTTAACCCTCTAAATGCCACTGTGACCCATTATATGCCTTTTGACCCCCTATGTGCCACTCTGCCTCCAGAAATGCCTTATACCCCTATATGCCACTCTGGCATTTAGGGGGTTAAAAGGCATATTAATGGGGCAGAGTGGCATATAGGCAGATATAAGGCATATGCTCTGAAAAATACCCCTCATTATATAATCCATTTCAGTGATTCACAACAGTTACTACTTACAGTCCTCCCTGCAGTAACTCTGACAACTGGCCCCACCCCTTCCTTTCTCCCAGGCCCACATGGCTAAGACACTCATCTAACTGTAAGTATAAAATTAATATTTGGGCTGCTGAAAGTTGGGGTAGGTGGGGGTTAATTTAGGGGCAGTTGTGGTTAATGGGGCGTTTAGGGTTAATTTAGGGGAATTTGTGGTTAATGGGATGTTTAGGGGCCGTTGTGGTTAATGGGATGTTTAGGGTTAATTTAGGGGCTGTTGTGGTTAATGGGATGTTTAGGGTTAATGTAATGATTAAGACTGAGGTTAATTTAATTAATTTAATAAGGTTAAATTAATTAAATTAATTTAATAAGGTTAACTTAAGGTGCAGTTAGAGGTAAAGGGGGGGCAAACTAAGGGGAATCTAAATCCTGGGGGCAGTGACGATTTACCTGGTACTTATTTATAAAAGTATGGTGTCAGTGTGCTGTGAACGGGTCCCATGGCTCTATGAGGGGACTATGTGATTCTGGGGGGTATAAGGCATATCTGGGGAGGACGGAGTGACATATCTGGGGGTATAAGGCATATAGGGTATATAAGGCACATGTGGAGAGGGCAGTGTGGCATGTCTGGAAGGCAGTGTGGCATATCAGGGGAGGACGGAGTGGTGTATCAGGGGGTATAAGGCATATCGGGGCAACAGTGGCATTTCTGGGGAAGACGGAGTGGCATATCTGGGGGTAGAGTGGAGTGGCATATGTGGGGAGGGCAGTGTGGCATATCTGGGGGTATATGTCATATGTGGGAGGCAGTGTGGCAAGCCTGGGCTCAATGTGCATAACTGGGGGGGGGCAGGTTGGGAAATAAAGACAAGAAATGCATTTTATCAAAGTTTTTTTTATTCTGCTGTTTGTTTTTAACATAATTTGTTTATTAAATTATTTTAAGTAAATGAAAAGTTTACATTCATTTTTTTATTCCGATTAATCGAAAAAATAATCGGCCAACTAATTGATTATGAAAATAATCGTTAGTTGCAGCCCTACTGATCTCTTTGAAGTAAAGACCATGACTGAAATATGATTTAAAAATAACAGCTGAACTGGCAGTTATTTTTCATTCTTTAATTAGACCCTGCTGCCAATATATATAAATATTTGACCCTGCTTCCAATATATATAAATATTAGACCCTGTTGCCAATATATTTTATAGTGAAAAAATTGGACACTACCCAAGCATTTCCTTGGGCCCCTCACCAAAAAAAATATATTTGCCATACTAACTGAAGATCAGGGTAAGACTGTGAGAGTCAGTACAGTCTTCCCTCCTTCTGACTGCACAGTGACATTGAGAGGTCTTCTCCCCCGTAATCATCCCCAGAGTCCATTTGTCCCCTTATTCACTAAACCATACCTCTCTTTTACTTTCTCCCTGTAGTTCAGGTATAGATCAAATAAACAACAAATGGAAACAGCACGTGCAACTGAATAAGACATAAAAACCCTGTACATAAATAATGTATGGAAATATAGCATTGCAGGTATAGATCAACTGGAAATCACATGTAAACTCAGCACTGAAGGTATAGATCAAATAAACACCACATGGAAACAGAACTCCATGGAAACAGCACTTATTGATAAACTGAATAAGACATACAAATCCTGTATTTGCAGGTAAACATAAATAATGTATGGAAACATAGCATAGCAGATCTAGATCAACAGAATAACACAAAAACCCAGATTTGCAGGTATAGATCAATTGGAAATCACATAAAAACTCAGCATTAAAGGTATAGATAAAACCCCCTAAATTACAGGCATAGATCACAGGTTGCACACCCCAAAGCCAGCCCTGGCATCCATATTGCCCACATATAACCTGGATGGCAAATCACATTAAAACATGGCCTGCATTGGCAATACACTCCACACCTTACCTTCACTAATAACCCGCTGTTTCAGGGCGGCACACCTGCCCAAATATTTAAGCATTGGGAGGCGGGGGGGTTCTCTGTAAAATAACATAACTTAACAGACTGTCAAACAGAGGTCACAGGGTGTGGACTCTTGTCCAGGGATAATCATGCCATATTTGCGTTTCTCGAAGTGCAAAGCTATATATACACATACAAGCTATAAACCAGTGATTTCACATTTTACAGAGCATGACTGGTGTAACACTCTTGACATCTTTATTATGACAGGCTTTTCTCCATATGAAAAGAGTTCTGCCAATGGTGGCATATATGGAGAGGACATACAAATTAGCACATCCTGCCTACCTTTCCAGATAAGATGCACAAAATAGGACGGCTACAGAGTAGTAATTGTCCTAAATGTTGGCAACCAAATGCCGATCATAATGCATGGTTTTACAGTCCTGTCAAAACATTAAACTTTTCTGGCAGAGACTTAAACTGTCCCCTGAATTGGTGGTTCTTGGCCTACACAAACGTACTGGGTGGTTTGGCACCAGGATGGGACAAATTGTTACAGCGGCTGCTAGGAAAACCACTCTACACCTGTGGATGAGTCAGGAGGACCCGATTGTATCACTTTTTCAATGTAAACTACGCTTTCTATCTAAAACCGATTGGACAAACGTTTGAAGGCTTAAAGAAGAAGCAGCTAAAAGGTTTATTGGCACTTGGGAGTACATATATTACTCTGAATTTTCAATATTCTAAATTATATTGTTCCCAAACGATACAAGGGAAGCATCCGCTTAATCCTTGAGGCAATCATCACTAGACTGACATCTGCACTGTTAACTTTATTTACCTTTTATGAATGAGACCACTGTCTGGAAGAAAGGAAATTAGACTCCTGTGTTGATATTCTAAATAACATATACAACATATCACCTGTTTCATTATACTGCTATAAAGTTACAATGTTTCACTTTAATGTATAAGATCAATTAAAAATGTGAGTTATTAAAACGTCAAAGATGCAAATTGGTCTAGATGCAAATTCTTGTTCTTGGGTAGAACATTGGCTTATAGATAGAGAACAGAGAGTTGTTATAAATGGCAAATTTTCAAGCTGGTCAAAAGTGGTAAGTGGTGTCCCTCAGGGTTCTGTTCTGGGACCAATTTTATTCAACATATTTATAAATGACCTGGCAATAGGTGTTCAAAGTCATGTTTCTGTGTTTGCAGATGACACTAAACTAGGTAAAGTTATACAGGGCGAGCAGGATATTACTGTTCAATGTAGCCAAATGTAAAGTTCGGGGTAGCGAATGCACAAGCAACCTACACCCTAAAAACGGTAGTGAATTAGGGGTAACGACAAATGAGAAGGATTTGGGAATTGTTATAGACAACAAACTAGGCAACAATGTGCAATGTCAGTCTGCGGTTGCTAAGGCCAGTAAGGTATTGTCGTGTATAAAAAGGGGCATCAAGTCGCGGGATAAAGATATAATTTTGCCTCTGTATAAATCAATGGTAAGGCCGCACCTTGAATATGCTATGCAATTTTGGGCACCTATTCTAAAGAAGGATATCATAGCACTAGAAAGGGTGCAGAGGCGGCTACAAAATTAATAAAAGGAATGGAGCACTATAGTTATGAAGAAAGGTTAACTAATTTAAATCTGTTTAGTTTAGAGAAACGTCGCCTCAGAGGGGATATGATAACATTATATAAATATATTCGGGGCCAATACAAACCATTATGTGGAAATCTGTTCATAAACAGGACTATGCATAGGACACGTGGTCATGCGTTCAGATTGGAAGAAAGGAGATTTTGACTAAAGCAGAGGAAAGGGTTTTTTACAGTAAGGACAATAAGGATGTGGAATTCTCTGCCTGCAGAGGTAGTTTTATCGGAGTCTGTACAAACGTTTAAACTGCAACTGGATGGATACCTGGAAAAACATAATATTCAGGCATATAATCTTTAATTATGGGGAAACAGCTTATTAATCCAAGGAGAAATCTGACTGCCATTTTGGGGTCAAGAAGGATTTTTTCCCCCTGGTTAGTGCAAAATTGGAAAGAGCGAAACCGGGGTTTTTTTGCCTTCTTTTGGATCAACAGCAACAAATTAACAGATATAGGAAAGGCTGAACTTGATGGACGCATGTCTTTTTTCAGCCTATGTAACTAAAAAATATTTTTCTCTGTGCTTTTCACATTGCTCACATGTTTTGTTCTTCAAAACGGCTATACTTTTCTGGGCCCTTTAAAAATAAAAAAAATCAATACTGCAATATATGTTAATATATGGTCTCTTTTCAAAACAAAAGTGGCTGATAATTTTGTGAGAGGCCTTGCATTAAGCATTGTAGTACAATATATACACTTCTTACAGCTTAGCTAAAAAACATTGCGGTTTCAAAACACTGTACATACAACAAATGTCAAAATAAAAATTGCATATTAGTTATAAGTATGAGAAAACTCACCTTTGCTCCAATAAGAGTGTATAGCCACTGGACTGTCTCATTATGGTTAATGATTCCATTCATTCCATCCACATATAGCATAATTTGTCCCAATGCTGCAAAAAAGAAAAAATATTATTTGTTTGTAGTTAACTATTAAAATTTTCCTCATCTAATATAAATAAACTTTGCCAAAAGACCATACATTGATAGCCTGGGGGGAAAATCCACATTTTGACAGGTTTCTGTTTGATTATCATAATAAAAAATGTAGTGTTTAGCATGTCCACCTATTTGACAACATATACTGTACACAGCCGCAATCATGGTCGATTAATTACCTGGAAAGCTCTAGACAAGTCTAGGAGGAAGCTACTGGCAACAGTCATCTGCTTTAGCATGGTTTTGATGGCACTAATTCAACATTGTCCACTGCTGTTACCCTCGGTTAATTCATCAGTCCTGTATAGACCTCACACTGACCCAGTGGCACCTGCCTCATAACCTGTTTTATATAACAGTGCTCCACATGAAAAAAACCTGGTGTGTTATTTTAGCTTCTTTGGGGTAGCTGGGCCTTGCAGCATCTTTTGTCCCTTTGGGGGACCTGTATTATTAATATAGTTTGCAAAATTTAATGTGCCTGTCCTGGAGGCTTATTTCAATACCCGAAAAGTACAAATTCAGTGTGACAACCCCAGAAGTACAAACAGTTCATTTTAGTGATGCACCCTCACGTTTTGGCTGGCTCCATGTGTCCCCTTCGTCTAGCCTGCAACCAGAGGTGTATGTAAGGTATGGCACCTATGGCTCGTGCCATAGGCGCCATTTGAAAGGGGGGAGCCAGGGAGCGGCCGGGCTAACTCTTAATCCTGACAGTGATAGCATTAACTGAGCATCTAAACACTGTAGCTCAGCTATCACTGTCAGGAACAAACATCTCATCTGATTCGGCACAGCCACAACATAAGAATCATACGAGATCTTCTGTATGATCTGAGGTCTGTGGACCCATTCGGCATGGGCGGCCGCAGCCCAATCTAGTTAGTTGAGAAGGGGGCGCACAGAGAGGAATAAACCATTGTAGCGCCGGGGTGGGCGCTGCAGTGCAGGGGCAGACCATTGTGGGGGAAGCAGGGACTCCTTCCCTGCTGTGTATAGAACAGTTTTGAGGCAGAGGGCACCTGCTGCCCTATAACTGTATAACTGTTCCACTGGGGAGCATGAAGGAGTCGCTGCTCCCCTCTGGTGACCTTGGCTCTTCCTTTCTCTCCTGGCTTCTCATTGGTGTCACATCCCGATTCCTGGCAGCCTGCAGGATCTGCACTAGCTGTGTGAAGAAAGAAATCAAACTGGCACAGAGCAACTGGTAAGGAATGTGTAAAGTGTGTGTTTTTATGGCCAGTTTGTATGTGTCACTGTATTTCTATGGGTTTCTGTGTTTTAGTGTGTGTAAATGTATGTGTGCCAGTGTTTGTGTGCCAATGAGGATATATGTATCTAAAAACACTGTGTAAAGTGATCTCTCCCGCCAAACGTTGCTTCATCCTGCCAGGACCACAACAATTAACACCTTCAGTGCCAGGCAGAACCAGCGTTTTAGATAGAAGGGGGGACGTCGCTGCACCGAAGCTGTGTTGGCACTGTGGCTATCCGAAGCTTATCTACACAGTGTGGCTATTGTCCTGAAAAGGACAATAAAGGATCATAGCAGCCCACCCCAAGCATCAGGCAACACTCATGTTGAGGTGAAAACAGGACTCCTTTATTTAAACCAAATACAGCGCTATATATACAAGTAAGAAAAGGGGCAAGACAGATATCACAGGATCTAATTACCATGTCAGGAAGGAAGGAATTAGATCAAATCCTGCAACACAATATACAGGGGAAGAACAGAATGACATAAGACATAAATAATTATATTAGTTGGGGACGTAGACATGGAATGATGATAGACATTTAATTGTCTTGAGACAGACAATGGCTAGGACACAGAGATTACAAGAGTTCACAGGATTAACAGCTACCTGTTGTGTAATTGATAATTAGGTATGCAGCAGTGACACCTAGTCATACCTACAAGGGGTCTTAAGACAAGGGCAAACTCACACAATAAGACTAAACACCTATAAAATCAACAATGCAAAGACAATCAGCCTTCTTCCTAAAACAGGATGTCCACCTGACATTACAGTTTTGAGACTGAGTAGTAAAACATAAGAAAATCAGTAGAAACTGACTCCCTGTGTCCCTGAGGCTTTCAGGCCTCTCCAGGGGCCCCAGTGATGGAGGGTTCTGTCACAAGGGGTGTCCAAGTTTTTTCTGCAGTGCGTCACTTCATCAGAAATGTATATGTGTAGGGCTGCAACAGCTAATCGATAAAATCAATAATAGATCATGAAAATCGTTGCCAACAAATTGCATTACTGATTAGTTGAATCGATTTTATCAATTATAAGATGAGGGGTTTTTCAGAGCAAATGCTCTTAAAAATACCCCTCATTTTATAATTCGGTTCATTCAATGTCACTTACAGCAGTTACATATATACATAGTTACATAGGTCTTTTTTCAACCTTATGAACTAAGTCCATCAAGTTCAACCCTTCTACCTAACTTTCCTATTCTTGTTCCAAAAGAAGGCAAAAAAACCCTAATTAAGATACTTTGAATTCTGCCATCAGGGGAAAACATATTCCTTCTTGACTCCAAGAGGCAATCAGATTTCTCCTTGGATCAAGAAGCTCTAAAATATTAATGTTATTCTATTTATATCCCTGTATGTCATGCCTTTCTAAGAAAATATCGAGGCCCCTTTTGGAGGTATCTAATGTATTGGATAACACCACCTCCCTTGGAAGTGAATTCCATACCTTTATTGTCCTCACTGTAAAGAATTCCTTCCTTTGTCGTCTATGAAACCTGCGCTCTTCCAGTCTCAGAGGGTGACCTCTTGTTCTTTGTATATTTCTGTTAATGAACAGGTCACTGAAGAGCTCTTTATATTGGCCCTGCATATATTTATATAATGTTATCATATCCCCTCTGAGACGCCGTTTTTCTAGCGTATATAATTTTAACTTTTTTAGTCTCTCTTCATAACTAGTATCTCCCAATCCACTTATTAATTTCGTAGCCCTCCTTTGCACTTTTTCTAATTCCATAATGTCCTTTTTAAGGACTGGTGCCCAGAATTGTACCACATATTCAAGGTGAGGTCTTACTAATGACCTGTAAAGAGGCAAGATAATATCCTCCTCCCTTGAATCAATACCTCTTTTTATGCATACTAAAACATTATTGGCCCTCGCAGCTGCTTGCTGGCATTGCGCACTGTTGTCAAGTTACTACTTACAGTCCCTCCCTGCAGTCACTCTGATGATTGGCCCCGCCCCTTTCTGATTCCCAGTCCCTCCCTGCTCAGCAACTCATCTAACAGTAAGTATAAAAATAATATTTGGCCTGCTGAAAGTTAGGGTAGGTGGGGGTTAATTTAGGGGCAGTTATGGTTGATGGGGTCTTTAGGGTTAATTTAGGGACAGTTATAGTTAATGGGGTCTTTAGGGTTAATTTAATGCTGAGGACTGAGGATTAGTTTAATCAATTTAATAAGGCTAACTTAAGGTGCAGTTAGATGTAAAGGGGGGCAAACTAAGGGGAATCTAAATCCTGGGGGCAGTGAAGATTAATCCTGTATTTATTTATAAAAGTATTGTGTCAGTGTGCTGCAAACAAGTCTGCGAATCTGAGAGCAGTATGGCATATCTGGGGGGTATAAGGCATATCTGGGAGGCAGTGTGGCAAGCCTGGGCTCAAATGTGCATAAGTGGGGGGGGGGGCAGGTTGGGAAATAAAGACAAGAAATGCATTTTTATCAAAGTTTTGCTCTGAAAAAAACCTTGTCTTATAATCGAATACGGTATATAGTTTTTATAGGTGAAACTGTAAAAATATTTCCTTTTTTTCCCTAATTTTACCCACATTTTTAGATAGATATTTTTCATACTAAATGATGGTTTATATATATAATTATTACTTCAAAAGAAAGCCCTACTTGTGCTGAAAAAAACCCAATATATGATTTGTGTGGGTGCACTAATTGAGAAAGAGAGAAATTACAGTTCAAGATAGACGTTGCAAAAACACAAACTGCTCTGGTCTCCTTACCCATTAAGTGTACCCACACAAGTTATATATTGTTTTTTTTTCCAGGACAAGAAGGGCTTTCTTCAGATACTTTGGATCATATTATCTAATTTCCTATAAAATAATAAAATATGATGAAAATTGAAAAAAAAACTTTTACTCATCCAAAAAAGCTAATGAATAAAACCTGCTAAATATATTCTACTATTGTCCTGAGTTTAGAAATACCCAATGTTTTTATTGTTTTTTTCTGCAAGTTATTGGGCAATAAGTACAAGTAGTGTTTTGCTATTTCAAAATCATTTTTGCCTCATGTTCTATTTCGGGTATCTTTGAAGCTGGCCAATGCAATTTAACCCATCATACCATATATTTGTGAAAACTAGACACCGTAGGGTATTTCAAATGCTGGTATTTTAACCCTTTCCATGCACTAATTCTACTACAACCCTTTGTCAAACTTTGTCGTAGCAATTTATTTTGTGGGGGGGGGTTTATTCACAAAAATTGAGCTTCAGGTATGGATTTACAGCTCCTGGTGTATGCCACTTTTAAATAAGTCCATAATATGTGCATCAACATCTCCCGACTACAGTGATACCCCCCATGCATGGGTTTGTCGGGTTGTTTGGGAGGTAAAAGGCCACATTTAGGAAGTGCGCATTTTTTAACTTGGAACTTTTACATCTGGGGCTACTGCCCCCATGTCCTTATAGCCTTATAGCCAGCTTAATCAAGTTACCCCATCAAACCATATATTTTTGAAAACTAGACACCCCAAGGTATTTTAACCTTTTCCATGCATGATATTCTACCACCAGCCTTTGCCAAAGTTTGTGGTAGTAATTTTTTTTCACACAAATTGTACTTCAGGTATAAATTTATAGTTCCAGATATACGTCACTATCAAACAACAATACTCATGAGTACAGTGATACCCCACATGCATGGGTTTGTCTGGTGTTTGGGGGGCTAAAAGGCCACATTTGGGATGTGCGCTTCCCCCCCATTTTGGTCAGTCTGTGCCTATGCCCTAACTTTGAATGGTTTGAAGGGATAAATTGGAGTGGCCGGGTTCATTTTTTTTAAAAATTAGACAGCCCTTGGGTATTTGAAATGCTTTTACTTTAACTCTTTCCATGTGAAGATGTTTGGGAGGATACATCACTAATTTTAGCACTTGCTCATAATAATAAACTTTATTATTTTATTTTATTCTTTTTGGACTTTTTTTTTACATTTTGCTGGAACTGGATGGTTCCTCTGATTCACAATTATTTTGAAACGTTACCGCTTTCTTTTAATTATTTTTTTCCATATATATATATATATATATATATATTTATTTTTTTTTATTTTTTTATTTTTTTTTTAAATATTTTACTAATCACATTGTGATTATGAAGCTGGGCTCCATTGGCTTGCATGGTTGAATGCAGTACCTGTACTCAACCTGCAAGTGGAGCCAGAGTTCTCAAGAGGCATTTCAGTGACACCATTGATCGCCTCCTAAACTTTTAAAAGCTGTATGGCGGATTTTGACAGGGGGAGGGGCCCCTGATGCCGATCATTGAGCAATAATATGCATATGTTCTACTTTTCCATTTAGTATTAAGATTTCTTATACACTTTTATTGAAACAATTTTATAAGTCTTAATTTTATACACTTGCCAAATTTGGTTCACTTTAATACACTGTCACTTTAAATGTGTTACATAGTACACATTATCACTTTACATGTATCATGTAATATAGGGATATTAAGAGGTATAAGAGGACACGTCTTGCTATTTATATTTTTCTATTTGACAAACACTTTAATATACATGTGATTTAATATTATTTTCCCAAAACAATTTTGTAGAAAATATTATACTCCTTTATTAATTGTATTTTTTGATAAACTGCACTTTTTTCACTTTTTAAATTGATATGCTTAATATTTTAATACACTTAAATTTGCACTTTGTTCAGAATATGGACTAATTTGGATATAGGGCAGTATGGGATGTGCTTAATACTTTAATTGCATATTTGCTCGTAGTATTTCTTTTTCTGTTTATAGGAATAGAGTAGTGAAGAAATAGAGTAATTAGCCTTAATGACTTTCCTTTTTTGTCTGGAATCACAGCTGCAGCCCTTATACAACACTCTCGGGGTGTTGAGGAATTTCAGCAAAAAAGCTTCGATAGGGGGCGCTCGTGTATTCCGCGCAATAAAAAAGAAGAAAAAGAAAAAAACAATAGTGTAGGTGTATAGGAAATTGGTGTGCCCTGCGTATTGTAGATTATGCACTCACAGTGTTTTTGTGTAGTTCAATGGGTTGCAGGGGTACCCTCAGGGTCCACGTATGGAATATATGTCAAAGAAAGGAACAAGAGAGGAACCAATAGTGTGTATTGCATATGTCGCTAAAGGCGCAACAAATAGAGAAGTACTTACACTAACACAAGTGTAAAGATGCCCGTAGTCGCTGGTGATGTTCTGGTTGCATTCGTGTCCTCCTCTGTTTGATGGATCCAATGATCTATATTAGTGGATGTGTGGTGCGGTTGAGCCTGATCAATAATCAGTGACTAAGTGATAACCAGTGATCAGGTAATAATAAAAAAGAATGTATTAAATACCGTATTTGCTCGATTATAAGACGAGGTTTTTTCAGAGCAAATGCTCTGAAAAATACCCCTCGTCTTATAATCGGGGTCGTCTTCTAATCAGACCTCAAATAGAGGTCTGACTATGAGACTAAGATCCAGATCCCCTGCTGCGCTGCAGGGGACCTGGATCCTCCTGTCTGATAACCTCAGCTGCTGCCGGCACTTCCACCGGCTATTACCGAGTGCCGGCGAAAGTGCAGACAGCAGCGGAGGTTGCATATGTGCGTACCTTCTCACAGCCGGGATAGCCCGCCCACTGCCGGGGAAGCAGAGCCGGTCGGAGAGATCAGAAGAAACACCGGGACCCCGGCGGCACTGTGCCGTCCCAAAGTCATCGGCGGATCCAGTAATTTTCTGGAGGAGGTGGGGCCTAGCGGGGTCACACAGCGTCATTGTGTGTGATCCCGTGGGAGCTGCAGTAAGTGCCTGCTGAGGTATCACAGTGAGTGAAGTGCCTTAGTTGCTTGTATATTAGGGTCTGGGTATGTAAGTGAGTATATTAGTGTCTGGGTGTGTAAGTGTCCCCCTATATGCCACTCTGCCCCATGTTATGCCTTTTAACCCCCTATATGCCAGAGTAGCATATAGGGGTATAAGGCATTTCTAGAGGCAGAGTGGCATATAGGGGGTTACAAGGCATAACATGGGGCAGAGTGGCATATAGGAGGGTAAAAGGCATATCAGGGAGGCAAAGTGGCACATAGGGGGTATAAGGCATTTCAAGGGGCAGAGTGGCAAATAAAAGGAAATAAAAAAACAAATAAAAAGTTTACATGAATTAAACTTTTTTCCTATAGGGTCGTCTTATAATCAGGCTTTTTCTTTTTTTAAAAATTAATATTCAGATTTTGGGGGGGGGTCGTCTTATAATCAGGGTCGTCCTATAATCGAGCAAATACGGTAATAAGTTGCTTATTAATAATGTGTGGGTTTTTACTGTATGACCTGGGATGACACCTTGATCTCATTCGATCAGCTGTCACCTTAACCCTGGTTACTTAACCCTTTGACAACAATTGACGTGCCAGGCACGTAAAAAAACCCAAAAACAGGCAGTTAACGAAAATTGACGTGTCTGGCACGTCATGACTTTAAACGGGCAATCTGCGATCACTTTCTTCACCCAAATGGTGTTGCTGTAATGCCTCAATCTAACAGTGATTCAGAAACAGTTGCTGTTCTGGGAGCGGCAAAGAGAGGGAGTTGTAAAGGGAACTGCTCACCGAATTCGAGATATATTTTCCAAACAAAATCAAAATACTGAATGTGAATACACAGCTGCTGTTTTCATGGACAGGAGCAAGTGTTGCCTTGTAGTGAACTTGCAAAACTACAAATACAAGCAAGGAGGGCGTTCACTAAGGAATTCAAAATGTGCAAATGAGGAAAGCACGATGCAAAAATATTCAGAAAATGTAATTTACTCACACTAATTTCCAGGGTGTTTCTAGCCAGAACTTAGAGAGTAAGAAGGTTTTTCTTACCACTCCGGATCAGTTTTACACTCTCAGCAGCAGCTTAGTGAGAAAACCCAGGAAGCTAAATAGGGCTGGGCAATGTTGATTAGGCAGCAGATGAAGCTGCTGCCAGCATTAAACCTAGAAGCAGACAAGCTTCATATATATATATATATATAATCTCCATACTGTCATGAAAAGCCAGCACTCTTAAGGGGACCACGCCCTGGAAATTGGGCAGTTCCTGAGACTACTTAAGCGACTGTCACCTTTCCCAAGGTGCTCAGTTGTTGTTTTGGAGTCTCTAGAAAGCAACTTGGCTTTTTGTTCCCCAGTTTTCCTGAAGTTTACCGGTTAACCCTTTGCTGCCCCTCCCTGTCTCTGTTTCTGACTCAGACTTGGATCTTGACTTTGTTTTGTCATTTAACCCTTGGTCTGCTGCTCCTGTGTGCACACATACATACCTCTCAAGATGTAGTTTTGATAATTCTGATCCGACTCTTCTCCAATCTTTAATAAGCATGACAGGCCATGTGAAACGATAAATTCTTGAACCAAATCCTTGTCATCCTGTCAAAAAATCAGAATCATATTAGTACACTAAGAATAAATATTTAAAGATGCGATAATGTTCTGTCTTGAATAATGAGCAATTACTGGGCAGAAGTCGATTTATGTGTGAATAAACCACCTGATTTTTTTTTAAATTCCTGTGCGTGCTTACCTCTTTCCATATTTGTATCGACTACGCTATTGACATATATATATATATAAATAAGTATAGTAGGTTGAAAAAAAGACTTCATTCCGTTGAGTTCAACCTTTCACACATACCTCTAAAGTTGATCCTAAAGAAAGCAAAAAAAAAACCTAATGGAAAGTGCCCTGGTCCTGATGGGTTTATAAAAGTGTATTATCAAAAATTTGTTTTGATCTTGAGTCCTCACTTGGTCACAATATTTTATGGCCTTACCAAAGGGGACCACTTTGACCCACATACAAATGTGGCACACATAACTGTAATACCAAAACCGGGCAAAAACAAAGATCATTCTTAATACAGATGCTAAACTCTTAGCAAAAATTTAAGCCTCGCGCCATACGCCCTTCATCCCATCTCTTATACACCTTGACCAAGTGGGTTTTGTCCCAGGGGGAGGCACATGACAACACAATAAGGGTTAACAATATTCTTTCTCAGTCTCACCAGCCTGAGCTTTTTTCAACTTATGCTAAGAAAGCCTTCGAGAGGGTGGCCTGGCCTTATTTGTTCCAGGTACTTCAATACCTGGGCCTCGGTCAGATTTTCCGAGGTTGGATTGAAGCTCTTTATTTTAATCCGTCGGCGAGAATTACCCTGTCACATGGACACAGCAGGGTTGCCCCTTGTCTCCAATTGTATTCATCCCAGGGATGGAGCCTCTCGGACATAATTCGACCATTAAGGGGATGCTCACTGCACACAGAGAACATAAACTTTCGCTGTTTGCTGATGACATGCTATGCTTTCTTTCGGAACCGCTGACATCCCTGACCCATGTTATTGACAAGGTCTGGTTATCAATAAGTAATATATGTTCGCTGGTGCCATCAAAACTCGGGCCCAAATACATTGGTCCTTACAGTATTCCAAAGATTATCAACCCAGTGACAGTCCGGTTCAAATTTTATTGCAAGACAGGAGGCTCATATTTGCAAAGACTTTCTTTACTGTCACCTTAGCAGCAAAGATAAAAATAGAACATTGGTAACCAATCATATAAAAGTTCAACAATATAAACGTGGAAGCAGCCCCTCCTTCTTCCTCTTTCTTTGCTGCTCACCATGAAGTCAGGTCAGCCCTATTACATTTACATTTCTGTGTGATTTTCAGATTTACATAGAGTAATTGTAATATATTACCGTTTTTATTTATACCTTGTTGATTTTCTCGGTTTTGCCTCGTTTATTTTATTGTGTTTGGTCCCTCTGTACCCTTTTTCTGTTCCGTTATTCTCACATTTTGTGAGGTATATATTTTGGGTCTGTATTTATCCGTTGTTTCCCTTTTCGTTTCTATATCTTTTTGCCCTCTCGGTTTTATTCTTACCTTGTTTTTCCACTGGGAGCTTGCCTCTGGCTCCTCAGCAGTGTTTTCCTTCTGGGGACTTGCTTCTTATGCCTTTTTCTTCCATTTCGCCGTTTGCCTTCTTTCTATTGCGGCCGCCATCTTATTCATTTCGTTCTCACTCTCGCGAGACTTCAGACGACATTTTGTTTTTTTCTCCACTACATGGCAACGTTGCCGCGCAGTTGTATCTTAGTATACTGACGTGCTGGTTCTTCTCTGTCGGTTCTCCTCGTGTTTTGTGTCCAGGCTGAGTTCCTGCTCCTCGTTTGGGTTACCGGAGGTGATACATACCTTCTGGACATTTATATCTGAGTCTACAATATCTCAATCAAACAAAAAAACAAAACAAAACAAAACAAAAAAGTTATATATTTTATTATACAAGGTGAGCCCTTGTTTGTTTCTTTCTGGCACATCATTGTACTGCAGGGTATCCCCTGGTAAATGGGCATTGTTTGCAGGTTTTATCCTGTAACCCTTTCATTGCTGCATTACAGCATTATACATTTACTTATTATCAACTTTATTCCTGTGAGGCTGTGCCCCCTTTTTTGTTCATATCAATATGTCTGAGGATCCTAGTCCTTCTCAGGACTTTATTCTATCGTGGTTGGAAGCTAAATTTTCTTCCTCCATGGAGTCTATTATGGATCCCTCTCTCCCGCAGGAGATATCTGCAAAACTTCCCAAGTTGCTTCAGGGCAAGTCACAATCTTTAGAGATCGAGGATGCTAATTCCGGGGGTGTTCTTCAACTCCTCGATGAATGGAAAGCGACATCTTCGGATGATTCGCAGCACTCTGATTTTCTGGCTACGTCCACAATATATCCGTGAGTCGACCGTGGGTGAGCCCCAGCAAAAGTCTACTAATGAGACACCGTTATTGTGCCAAACTCCTTCTGCTGACACTCCAGTATCAGACCCTGCAGGGGTTACTCTATTCGAGCCATCCAACATGCGCCACCCAAAGGCTATGGAATGGGCTCCTCCAGAACACCTTTTTATAGTTTATACCTTTTTATAGTTTACACCTACAAAGATGGCTACGTAAACCCTTAGATAAGGATGTACGAAATAAACTAAGAGCAGAATGTCCTCGCCCGATCATTCCGGGAAAAGTAGCGGTCACTCCTGAATTTGACCAAAATATTGTTTCCCTCCTCTCGCAAAGAGGTCGTGACCCACGTAAAGGCTTGGAACAAGGCCTGAAATCCACACAGGATAAACTTTTGGATATTGTGGGTCCCATTACCCAAATACTACTATCTTTGGCGGACCGTGCCTTACTTCATGATTCTATTTTAGATCCTAGACTTATTACAGACTGGGCCCTAAGGGTTGTTTGCCTGCTAGGCAATGCAAATGTGGCTATTTCCACTGAACGTAGAAAGGCGGCACTGCTAAGGATGGATCCTCGCCTAGCGGAACTGGGATCCAAAGAGTTGGGCTCCTCTGCCAATGGATTCTTATTTGGCGATACTTTTGTGAAATAATTGAACAGATATGTTTCCGATATGACATCATGGACAAAAGCCAAGTCTTCTATGCGGAAAGTCTTCAACCCAGACACCCGTTTTTCCGCCAAGGCTGGACGACAGAGGGGCCGAGTCTCCAGCCGTTTCACTCCCACAGGCTCCAGAAATTTCCAACAGCAGAATACATCTTTCTACAGAGGATCATACCGTCCACATGCTTCCAACACCCGTGGCGGTTACAGAGGCAGAGGATCCACACCATTTTCCAGAGGTCGCTTTAATTCCGGTAAGTCCTGTATCATATTATCATGCTTCTCTTCCACAGGTGGCCGGCAGGATATCCCGTTCCTACCATTATTGGATGAAGATCACGTCCGATCCTTGGGTTCTTCATACAGTAAGGGGTTATCTCATAGATTTTGTTACGTCTCACCCTTCAAGGTCAGTTTCCTCCTCCGGTTTTCAGAACCACTTCTGCTTTTGACCTCATAGACAACGAATTGTCGTCGCTTCTAGAAAAAGGGGCAATAGAACGAGTTTACGGTCCTCCCGTTTTTGTCAGCTCAATTTTTCTGGTCAAGAAACGCACAGGCGATCTCCGCCCAGTTATCAACTTGCAAGCTCTCAACAGGTTCGTAGCCTACCATCATTTCAAGATGGAAGGCATTCATCTATTAAGAGACCTCATGAAAAAAAGACTGGTTCACTCGCCTCGATCTGAAGGATGCATATCTATCGGTCCCCATTCATCCTCATCACTGCCAATTCCTTCAGTTCCATTGGAATCACCAATTATGGCAATTCAATTGTCTTCCTTTCGGCCTCAGTTCAGCCCATTGGTGCTTTACCAAGCTTCTCAAGCCAGTAATGGCTTTCTTCAGGTCCAGGGGCATAAGATCCATAATTTATTTAGACCATAGCCTTCTTTTTTCCCCAATAGCCAGAACTACTTCAATCCCAAACCTCATTCGTCATAGAGACTCTTCATCTTTTGGGGTTTCTTGTCAACATGCAAAAATCAGAGTTGATTCCAACTCAAAGAATTAGTTTCCTGGGTTTCGACATCAACTCAGTGTCCACTCTTCTTTGCCTTCCAAAATCCAAGATTGCCAATATCAAGAAAGAGATTCGTGCTTTATTGCGCATCGATTCTTGCCCCTTACGGAGACTATCTCGTATGGTGGGCCTCCTCTCTTCTTCGATCCAGGCGATTTTCCCAGGTCCTCTGTACTACAGAGCGCTCCAAAGGCTAAAGGCATCTTACCTCACACGACTGCCATGTTACGATCAACCGGTACACCTCACTGCAGAGGTACGTCAAGAACTCCAATGGTGGCTTTAACACATGCAGGCCTGGAACGGCCGAGCTATTTTCATCTCTCAACCAGATTTCGTTCTCGAATCCGACGCCAGCATGCTAGGTTGGGGAGCAAGATCATTCACGGAGGCCACAGGAGGTCGGTGGTCTCAGGAGGAGAGCACATTACATATAAATCGTATGGAACTCATCACAGGATCCTTCGCCATTCGCAGTCTAGCAAAAGATTGCTTGGACTGCTGTCTTCTCTTACGAATGGACAACTTTTCCGCAGTGCGATACATAAATCGTCTCGGAGGTACACGTTCCAAGGGTCTGACTGAGATTACGAAACAAATTTATCAATTTTGCTTCGAAAGAAACATATCCCTGTTGGCAGAATATGTTCCAGGAGTGGAGAACCAAACCGCAGATTGGTTTTCAAGGAGATGCCAGCGATTGGATGATCCACAGGAGAGTCTTTCGTTCCCTCGATTCCCTCAGAGGTCCTCTTACGCTAGATCTGTTCGCGTCTCGCATAAACCGTCAGACTCAAAAATTTTTCAGTTGGCTTCCAGATCCGGAGGCTCTGGCTACGGATGCTTTCTTACAAATTTGGCCACTATCGGGAGCTTATGCTTTCCCTCCTTTTTCTCTTATTCCCAGGGTCATCCAACAGCTCCTCAGGGCCCAGATATCTGTGGTTCTGGTGACTCCATTATGGCGCTCCCAACCTTGGTTTCCAGCTCTTCTGGAAATGTCGATACGGGATCCTCTAGCGCTCCCTGTTTTCCCATCTCTTCTCCCGGGGCAAGAAGGTCAGTCCCATCCTCTGATTCTCGAAGGCCGTCTCTCCTTGGTTGCGATTTCCGGGGATTTCCGGACGATTTCCGGGGATTTCACCCTGTCCAGGGATTATCGCAGGACGCTAGAGAGTTGCTCAGAGACTCTTGGGCTCCTGGTACACGCCAGGCTTATAGAGCCGCATGGAAGTACTGGTCTGCTTGGTGTGTGGGACGACAGACTGATCCCCATTCTGCTCCTGTAGCTTTTATATTAAATTTTTTGGCAGAAATGTTTTCTTCCGGTAAATCTTATAGCTCCATTAATATGTCTCATTCGGCCATTTCTCAGAGGTATTCCTTTACGTCGACCCTGAATGCTCGATATGATTCCTTCTGGGATATTTCCATACTCCTTGATTTTTTACGACAATGGCCCGACAATGATTCTTTGACATAACGTCAATTATCGGCAAAACTTAGTTTGTTGCTTTGTTTACTCACATTTCGTCGTGTGTCGGATGTTCGTGCATTGGATGTTGGAGTCATTTCTTTTTCTCCTGAAGGGGTCATTTTCTCAATTCATAGATGTACGAAAACTTCTTCGACTTCTATTTCTTATCCTTACCTCACCGAGGATCCCAAACTTTGTATCGCTAGATGTCTTCAGACTTACCTTGCTGTTACTCGTCCTTTGCGTCCAGTTTCAGCTTCTCAACATTTAATTTCTTATTCTAATACTTTCCTTCCGGTTTCTTCGCCAACATTGGCCAGATGGATTTGTTGGCTTCTCATGCTTGCAGGTATCGATCGTCATTTTGGGGCACATTCTGTCCGAGGGGCAGCAGCCTCGCGTGCTTTCTTCGCCGGCGCTTCTCTCTCAGATATTCTTCATACAGCTGATTGGTCACGTGCATCCACTTTTAGGTCTTTTTATTTTTGGCCATTATCTTCGGCTGTCTTGCCTTTATTATTATATTGCAATAAAATGACACAATTATTCTATACTCAATGACCGAATAATTGGAATTTTAATAAAGACAGGAGGTGAATATTTCCCTCCCTCCCACCCTTTTGATTGATTGTTCTTCTCTTATATTATGTTTATTGCTGCTTGGTGGGATGTTATACCTTTATTATATACATTTTTATATTACTCTTGGTATATTGATTATTTTATGCTTATGGTATTCAGATGCTGTCATGTGTCTCTCGTCTCTCTTCTTTTTTCAGTGTAAGCCATTGTGTGAGGTGTCCAGGTTCCAGTTTTTCCTGAGTTCTCGGGCTTAACTTTGATCCTCTGATAAAGTTTTCTTCAGAGGGTTACTTACCTGTTTCGTCTTCCGTTTCCATGGTTCGCGTACTGCAGAAAGAGGAAGAAGGAGGGGCTGCTTCCACGTTTATATTGTTGAACTTTTATAGGATTGGTTACCAATGTTCTATTTTTATCTTTGCTGCTAAGGTGACAGTAAAGAAAGTCTTTGCAAATATTCGCCTCCTGTCTTTATTAAAATTCCAATTATTCGGTCATCGAGTCTAGAATAATTGTGTAATTACCAGCCACTTTTCGACTTCACCCAGTATTCATATCTCTTTGCTGAAACCATGGGTGGCGAATCCTTTACCTAATCAGGTGCCTCCTCTACCTGCTCCAGTTGTCATTGATAGGGTGGAGGAATACGTGGTGCAAAAAATGGTTGATTCCTGGAATATACACTGCTCCAAAAATTAAAGGGAACACTAAGATTACACATCCTAGATCTGAATGAATGAACTAATCGTATGACATACTTTCGTCTTTACACAGTTGAATGTGCTGACAACAAAATCACAACAATTCTCAATGGAAATCAAATTTATCAACCCATGGAGGTCTGGATATGGAGTCACACTCAAAATCAAAATGGAAAACCACACTACAGGCTGATCCAACTTTGATGTAATGTCCTTAAAACAGTACTGTCTGTGGCCTCCACGTGCCCATATGACCTCCCTACAACGCCTGGGCATGCTCCTGATGAGGCTGCAGATGGTCTCCTGAGGGATGTCCTCCCAGACCTGGACTAAAGCATAAAGCATCCAACTCCTGGACAGTCTGTGGTGCAACGTGGCATTGGTGGATGGAGTGAAACATGATGTCCCAGATGCGCTCAATCGGATTCAGGCCTGGGGAACGGGCGGGCCAGTCCATAGCATCAATGCCTTCCTCATGCAGGAACTGCTGACACACTCCAGCCACATGAGGTCTAGCATTGTCTTGCATTAGGAGGAACCCAGGGCCAACCACACCAGCATATGGTCTCACAAGGGGTCGGAGGATCTCATCTCGGTACCTAATGGCAGTCAGACTACCTCTGGCAAGCACATGGAGGTCTGTGCGGCCCCCCAAAGAAATGCCACCCCACACCATTACTGACCCACCGCCAAACTGGTCATGCTGGAGGATGTTGCAGGCAGCAGAACGTTCTCCACGGCGTCTCCAGACTCTGTCACATGTGCTCAGAGTGAACCTGCTTTCCTCTGTGAAGAGCACAGGGCGCCAGTGTCGAATAAGCCAATCCTGGTGTTCTCTGGCAAATGCCAAACGTCCTGCACGGTGTTGGGCTGTAAGCACAACCCCCCACCTGTGGACGTCTGGTCCTCATACCACCCTCATGGAGTCTGTTTCTGACCGTTTGAGTGGACACATGCACATTTGTGGCCTGCTGGAGGCCATTTTGCAGGGCTCTGGCAGTGTTCTTCCTGCTCCTCCTTGCACAAAGGCGGAGGTAGTGGTCCTGCTGCTGGGTTGTTGCCCTCCTACGGCCTCCTCCACGTCTCCTGATGTACTGGCCTGTCTCCTGGTAACGCCTCCATGCTCTGGACACTACGCTGACAGACACAGCAAACCTTCTTGCCACAGCTCGCATTGATGTGCCATCCTGGATGAGCTGCACTACCTGAGCCACTTGTGTGGGTTGTAGACTCCATCTCATGCTACCACTAGAGTGAAAGCACCACCAGCATTCAAAAGTGACCAAAACATCAGCCAGGAAGCATAGGAACTGAGAAGTGGTCACCACCTGCAGAACCACTCCTTTATTGGGGGAGTCTTGCTAATTGCCTATAATTTCCACCTGTTGTCTGTTCCATTTGCACAACAGCATGTGAAATTGATTGTCCATCAGTGTTGCTTCCTGAGTGGACAGTGTGATTTCACAGAAGCGTGATTGACTTCGAGTTACATTGTGTTGTTTAAGTGTTCCCTTTATTATTTTGAGCAGTGTATAATACAATGGAAATGGTATAGCCCAGAAGAAAGATCCTGGAAACCAGCAGATCAAGTACATGCTCCTTTCATAGTCTTTGTCTTTATCTTCTCAAACTAGTTCTTCAACGCCCCCCGGAGTTGCGTGTTACAGGAGTCCCTGTAAGGCACTTACCTCTGGGAACCGGGATTCCCTGCCAGCATCCTCTTCTCCCCGGCAAGGACGACGTATCCACTTGCGCGATTGCCTCTTGTATTCCGCAGCGTTGGAAGAAGCTGTTATGTTCCCCACGGGTTATTTAAAGCTGTCTTGCCCTTATGCCGGTGCTCAGTTGTACTGTGGCTACTGTGGCTTCCAAGTGAATGTTCCTGCTTCTCAGCATTCCTGTGTACCTCATTTGTTCTGTGCCCTGACGCCAGCTTGTTATACGACCACCTGTGAAGTCTGGCATCCTGTCCCCAGCTTGTTACACAACCACCCGTGACCTCTGGTATCCTGACCTCGGCTTGTTATTCAACTACCCATGCTTACAGTAACCCCACAAGAGTGTCCTGTTATCATCCCCAGGCCTCCCAGTGTGTGTTGCGTGTCGAACAAGCACGTTCATTCCTGCAGTTCAGCTTCCTCCCCGTAAGACGTATTACAGACCTCACATATATGGTGAGAGTGCCCATTAATTATACCTTTCTGGAAAATAATTGAGCGTGTCATCAGAGAGGTAGCCGACCTGAGCTTTGTCCTGACCCCTGAAGCTGCTATTCTACATCACAGCCCTCTTCTACTTGCCAAATATAAGAATTGAGTTACGTACCATATCCTTAGTGCAGCAAAGGCGATTATTCCCTTGCTTTTCGAAAAAACAGGGTACTCCACTGATTCCGGCTTGTCTGGACCTCAAGGCATAAAGGTCACTTTAATGATAGAAGATGTCTTTAGCGGAAGGAACCCACAGCCAAATTTTCCCAATTTATTATGTGCTACCTCTTGCTTTAACTATGCAACTGCAGATTGTGGTGCCCGGGTACATTGTACAGTTCTCTGATATGTCTTACACGTATTACTTTTACTATACAATGCATACTTGTGTTATGATTGGTTGGCCGCAGTGCGGCATGCATCCACTTGTTCTTTTGGTTGACCTTAACTTTTATTTCAGTTCATACTTTTATTTGCACTTATATGAATAAAGCAATTCACGTATTGTTCTACAAATACCAACAGTATTTGTACAACAATTGTAAACATTTTGTTTACTTTACCTGTACTGGCGTGATACACGGCTTATCTTATTATGTACTGTTTATTTAAAACTCTAACTGTATAATTTCGGCTGTACCCGATTGTTCTATACATCCATCGGAAATATGCCTATATATCTGATTGCTATTTTCCATTTATTGCATGCACTCACATCACACTTGGATGTTATTATACATTGTATTGTCAATAAACGGAGAATTTATTAACCCCTTCAGTCCCCATATAGACGTACCGGTACATCCATAAAACGCATTTTAAGAAACACATATGGACGCACCGGTACGTCCTGCCTTTCTTGCAGCAGCAGGGACACATTCCTGCCGCTACATGGAAGATCAGGCTGCCTGTCAGCAGAACCCATCGATCTCCTGTAACAGCTACCAGCGTTTGCGGTTTAACGGTTTTAAATGCTTGATTGCGCGATGGAGGCATTCCCTTTCGTGTGGCGTCACTGCTGACGTAACCCAGAAGGTCATCTGAGGACAGGATATCCCCTGCAGGTCTAGACCCTGCTGGGATATCAGATCGCTCCGATGAGCAGGGCCGGCCCGACAATGGAGCCGAGTGGGGCAACCGCTCCAGGCGGCACTTTTGAAGCCTTTTTTTTTTTTTTTTTTTTTAAAGCGGAAGAGAGAGAAAGGGGCGCCGAGTGGTCAGTCTCTGCGGCGAGTCTCCCTGTTCGGTCTCGGTGCCGGCTTACAAGCTGGCACCGAGACCGAACAGGGAGACTCGCCACAGGACTCCTGAAAGGTAAGTAAAGGGGGGGGGGGGGGAGCGGCATTTTAAAATTCGCCCCTGGCGGCGTTTTGCCTTGGGCCGACCCTGCCGATAAGGCACAGATCACAGGGTGCAGGGTGCAGGGATCTCACTCTTCTTCCATGCTGAAAAATGAATCAGCAAAAAAAAATAAAAAATAAAAGAATTCAAATTAAAAAAAATTATAAATCACTAAAATACAATAAATAATAATAATTAAACAATAAGCTGAGCTATGTCATTGCGACATCACTGGCATTAATGACATGTTCAAGAGGTCCCTAAGACCTCTAACAATACTGCACTGATAACAGTGCAATTTAAAAATACAAAAAAATATATAAAAAGATAATAAAAAAAAAAAAACCCTTACATCCCATTGCCCTAACACAACATCTAAAAATTTATACCCAAAATACAGGCTGCTTACCTGTGCGTTGGTCGCACACACTCTGCGAGCAGCATTTCTTGTACTAGCCAGCTGAGTCACGTGAATGCATGTCATATGACACTGCTCCCCTTCCTTCTTCCCCCTCAGGGCAGGACAAGAAAAGTTGGAGAGGGAAGAAGGTAGGCCCTGCAGAAGTCTATCAGTGAGAGATTGTCAGGGTCCATCCAAGCTGCGGAGCTGCTTCTCTCGTTCACCCCATCTCGCTAGAGTTTCCCCTTTGCTGTAATCCATTCCTGGATTTCCATATGCTCTGTTCTGTACTTCTGATTATGGTTCTGCTCTTTGCTTCAGCTCTGTTTCCTTTATAAGGTGTGCCCCACCTGTTTTTTATGTTTGTCTCAGTCTGCAGTCTAAAGGTATGTCCTACTTGGTTCTGTGTTTAGGTTTAATGTTTAGTTTTAGCTTATTCATAATTCAGTAGGCAGGGTTTAGTGCTAGGACCCACCGAATATCGGAGTACTTTAGCGTAGTTACTAAGCATACTAAGGCCATATGATGTGACGGAATCGCTAATTGTTATCACATAGTCCTAGGCTAGTTCCTGTATTCATGTTTGTCTGTATCTTATGTACCTTTGCCCTGAATCATCTGTGGATCTCGGTTCCTCTCTCCTCTCACTATGTCCCAGTTAAGATATCCTACCTTGCTTAAAGGAGAAGCATCTGAGGATCTTCTCACTCCATCCCTTGTATAATTTTGGCTGTACCCGATTGTTCTATACATCCATTGGAAATATGCCTATATATCTGATTGCTATTTTCCATTTATTGCATGCACTCGCATTGAACTTGGATGTTATTATACATTGTATTGTCAATAAACTGAGAATTTATTAACCCCTTCAGTCCCCTATAGACGTACCTATACATCCATAAAACGCATCTGAAGAAACACATATGGACGCACTGGTACGTCCTGCCTTTCTTGCAGTGGCAGGGACACATCCCTGCCGCTACACGGGAGATCAGGCAGTTGTTTGACAGCCTGGACTCCCCCCTGTCAGCAGAAGCCAGCATCGCCGGCTTTCTGCTGCCCGATCTCCTGTACACGTATGTCTTGTCTGGCTATGTTTCTTGTTCGGTCTCCCTGTCCCTTACTCGCTCTTTCCCTCTTGCTTGCTATGTTCTGCTGTTACTCTGCTTAGCTTCCATACTCCCACCCTGCAGCATCCTGCACATTTGTCTGGAGAGCTATGTCTCATGCCTTCTCCAGGGTGCCTGCAGGATATAATTTTGTTTTGTTCTGGACAACATCGGCTGCTATGTCAGGGCGCTGGTATGTGGCTGCACAACCCTGTGTGCTTAACACCCGGGTGAGTGCAGTCCCCCTGCACCAGGCCCTGTCCAACTCCGCTACAACGCAATAACTCATGAACACCATCTTTGGGCGCTCTGGGTCATTACAGTCGTCTGTATGGACCCAGTACCTGACAGAAATCTGCAGTTCAGGTTAGGGGGTCGGGGAGAGTGTATGAGTAAGTATGCGTGATTAAGGGAATGAATGAGTATTTGAATGAGTGAAAGAATGTTTGTGAATGAGTGTGTGTGAGATAGCATGGATGTGTGCGTGGGGGGGGATTGCATGGCATAGGGAGCCTGTAATCACTCCTATCATGCCCAGGTTCTAGCGTGTACTGGCTGCCTGGGCATGATAGGAGTGTGATTGCTGTTAGCAATTATATATTATTATTTATTATTTAGTGTTTTCTATAGTGCCATTATATTCTCTATATATAATATTGTTGTTGATTTTTTTTGTCCAATTTTGGTGTGTTAACCATACTTATTAAAAGTACGTAACACACCAAAATTGGACAGAAAAATTCAATAACAATATTAATATATATATATATATATATATATATATATATATATATATATATAATTGTTAACAGCAATCACACTCCTATTGTGCCCACGCAACCAGTACATGCTAGAACCTGGGCATGATAGGAGTGTGATTGCTGTTATATATATATATATATATATATATATATTGTAGGGGACAGCTCACACATGGGGGGGCAATGACAGTATTCACACAGGTTTCAAAAGTCAAACGTGTTTATTGAGATGATGTAGGCACAGAGCCCCTTGCAAATAAAACAACTCTAAGCCTGTCCGGCTCTAACTAAACATCCGGATACCTCTCTACAAGCCTACGGTCTGGCACAAAGCAAAGTAACAGGTTGTCCATGGGTAAAACCTCATACCTGGTGGGCTGCAGCGCTGGCTGTAGCTGCTCCCTGCCTCAGTCCCTCCTTCACCCTGCAAACACAACAGCCCTCTCTTTTAAGGCTTCCTCCCCAGTAATGAACATAGGAAGCCTCACCTGAGGGCTCCTGGGATTGCTACCGTGCCTGGGTGAGGAAACCAGGTGAGATATATATCCCATACACCACTTTCCAATACACTTTACCACATATCCCCCCCTTCGACTCCAGACCAGAGGTCTAGACAGCGTCAGCGACCATACAGTACACCCTGGACAATGCATCCGCATTCCCATGTAATTTCCCCGGTCTATGCTCCACTGTAAATCTATAATTTTGTAAGGAGAGAAACCATCTGGTCACTCTTGCATTTCTCTCCTTGTTCTGTTTCATCCATGCCAGAGAAGCATGGTCTGTCACCAACACGAATTCCCTGCCCAGCAGATAATATCTCAGGGACTCCAACGCCCACTTGATGGCGAGACACTCCCTTTCCACTATGGCATAATTTTCCTCTGCTGGGGTCAGTTTCCTACTCAGGTACAGCACTGGATGTTCTTCCCCATTAACCACTTGTGACAAAACAGCTCCCAAACCTGTAGCAGACGCATCTGTCTGAACCAGAAACTGTTTCCTAAAATCTGGGGAAACGAGCACTGGCTGGTCACACAGGGCGGACTTTAGACTCTGAAAAGCCTTTTCTGCCTCGGGGTTCCACTTCACCATCACTGACTTACCACCCTTTGTTAAGTCTGTCAATGGTGTTGCCATTGAGGCAAAGTTGGGCACGAGCCGACGGTAGTACCCGGTTATGCCAAGGAAAGCCCTCACTTCTTTCTTTGTTAATGGCCTAGGCCAGTTCTGTATCGCCTCAATCTTATTGATCTGGGGTTTAACCAGCCCCCTACCAATGATATAACCCAGGTATCTTGCTTCCTCCAGACCCACTGCACATTTTTCAGGGTTTATGGCTAGGCCTGCGTCACTAATGGAGTCTAACACGCCCTGTACATTACAGAGGTGACTTTTCCAGTCAGACGAAAAATTACCACATCGTCCAAGTAAGCAGCGGCATAATCACGATGTGGTCTCAAAATCAGATCCATCAGCCTCTGAAAGGTAGCAGGGGCCCAATGTAACCCGAATGGCATCACAACATACTGGAACAGCCCCTCTGGAGTGGAAAAGGCAGTCTTCTCTTTAGCCTCCTCAGTCAACGGTATCTGCCAATAGCCCTTTGTAAGGTCAAGTGATGTACCTTGCCTTCCCAAGCCTCTCAACCAGTTCATCCACTCGGGGCATCACACTTTGAGACCTCATTTAATCTCTTGAAGTCATTACAGAACCTCCACGTCCCATTGGGCTTTGGGATTAGCACAATGGGGCTTGACCATTCACTAGTAGATTCCTCAATCACACCTAGTTCAAGCATGCGCCTGACCTCAGAGGATACCGCCTAAGTGCTTCTGTGGTATCCTGTATGGCTTCAGGTTCACTTTACTGTGAGGCTCAGTTTTAATATGGTGTTACTGGGTACGGCTAGGCAGGTCCGAAAACTTGCGTCTGTTTTCCTGCAGGAACTCCCTCACCTCCTGCTTCTGGGGCACTGACAGTGCCTCTCCTATTGTTACTGGGGGAACTGGTTGCGCCACTTCTTTGACCCCTGCCTGGGTCACCCCCAAAGACCCGATCTTTCCACGGCTTGACCAGGGTAACGTGGTAAACCTGGAAGGGTTTTCTCCTGCCTGGTTGATGGACCTTGTAGTTCACCTCACTCATCTTTTCTACAACCTCATAGGGACCCTGCCACTTGGCTAAAAACTTACTTTCGACGGTGGGCACTAAAACCAGGACCCTGTCCCCAGGATTAAAGGCCCTCAACCTGGCAGATCTGTTATAAATTCTGCTCTGGGCCTCCTGTGCTCTTTTGCTTTTTAACTATAGGCATCACTGTCGCTACTCGGTCCTGCATCTGAGCCACATGTTCAATAACACTTTTATATGGGATGGCCTCGGTCTCCCAAGTTTCTTTGGCAATATCTAACAAACCCCTTGGATGTCGGCCATAGACTAACTCAAAGGGGGAAAACCTTGTAGACGCTTGGGGCACCTCCCGGATAGAGAACATGAGGTAGGGTAATAGACAGTCCCAATCCCGACCATCCCTTTCTACCACCTTTTTTAGCATATGCTTTAGAGTTTTGTTAAACCTCTCCACTAACCCGTCTGTTTGAGGGTGGTACACTGAGGTACGGAGGCGAGTGATTTTAAACAACTTACACAGGTCTTTCATGACCCATGACATAAAGGGCGTACCCTGGTCAGTAAGAATTTCTTTAGGGATCCCCGTGCGAGAGAACATGTAAAACAACTCCCTAGCGATATTTTTGGAGGCCATGTTTCTTAAGGGTACCGCCTCTGGGTACCGGGTAGCATAATCCAATACAACCAAAATGTATTGGTGTCCCCTAGCAGATTTGACAATGGGCCCTACCAAATCCATGGCAACTCTCTCAAATGGTACTTCAATGATGGGAAGTTGCACCAAGGGGCTACGGAAGTGTGGTGTTGGGGAACTTTTCTGGCATGTGGGGCATGACTCACAATACCTTTTTACTTCTTCATACACCCAGGCCAATAAAACCTTTGGAGGACCCTCTCTTGTGTTTTATTAATCCCCAAGTGCCCCCCAAACACATGGTTATGAGCTATGTCCAGCACCAGGTGTCGGTATGGTTTTGGCACCAGAAGCTGTTCCACAATTTCCTTGTTAACTTTGGTGACCCGGTACACTAGATCCCCATTCATGGCAAAATGTGGAAATTTCTGGTCAGCTTCGGGTTCCTGTGGTACCCAGTTTACTACCGTGACATTTGCCCGTGCAGTTCCCAGAGTGGGGTCTCTCACTTGCTCGGTCCCAAAGTTACCCCGAGACATTTCTAAATCTAAGACCTGTTGGCCGGGTAGGGAAGTTTCTTCTTCCCCAGCTAACACCTGCAAGGGGAAAGGATCTTCACTATACACTTCAGGTGGGCCTACATCCTTTTCATCATGCCCCTTACTGGTATCATTGTTTCCAATGGCCGTCTCACATGACCCATTATTTACAGGGAAGGGTACAAATTCTGCCGCAGTTTGTTCCCCAACTGCAGAAACGTTCCCCCTTTTCTACAACTCCCAGAACAATGGGAAATCGCGGCCTAATATAACTGCATGCATAAGTCGTTTTACAACTCCGACTTCGTAGGTCACAGTTCCACACGTTGGGTATTTCTGAACTCAGGACAAATAGTAGAATTTATTTAGCAGGTTTTTTCATTGGCTTTTTTGAGTAAAAGATTTTTTGGGTAACAGTCAGAAAATCTGTTTTTTTTCCAATTTCTATCATATTTTATTATTTATTTTATGGGCAATTAGATAATATGATCAAAAAAATGGCATCTGAAGAAAGCCCTTCTTGTCCTGAAAAAAACATGTAACTTGTGTGGGTACACTAAATGAGTGAGGAGAAAATTACATCTAAACAGGAGCACAGCAAAAGTGTTAAAACAGTCTCGGTCCCAAAGGGTACAAAAGGTAAAACGCAGCCTGGTCCTTAAGGAGTTAATAAAAGTGTGGCTTGTGAGAAACATAATCAGGTCCAGCTTTCATTAATATTTTTGACCATTTGACCAAGGTTTCGGCTAAGTAAATCCTGAATTTTCGGTTTAGGTCCAGAATTTTCTTTTCGGTGCATCCCTAATAAAAACTATATATAACCAGTGCAAATGAAAAAAAAAAAATCAAAAAGTGTATTAAGGTATTTGTCCTGTTTTTTGCCATTATTTTTATTTTGGCACGTACAGGGTTAAACATGAATGCCGCACATCGCTGCTTCTAAACAAGATTTTTTTTAAATGTGGTATGCTGGGAGTTGCGATCCAATAGCAGCCAGAAAAAGGAAAACTGCTAAACAGAAAGTTATTTGAAAGTTGACATCCTAAAGTATTTTACTAGGGGCATTTTAACACTTGTTTTCAGTGACAGTCTGTCTTAAACATTGCAGTAAAAAAAAATGTTTTCATTTTTAACAAACCCATTCTATCCAAACTGTATTTCAGTAATTTTTTCCCCCTGGTTACACGAAATTACTGGAACAACTTTTGTTTGATTTGTATTCAGAAACACCCCGGAGTACAGAAATACCCCATATACAAGGGTAGGGTATGTTTCTTTGGCACTGCGGGTTCAAAATTGGAAAATGCACAGTTTTTAAACATGGAATTTTGACAGATAAGTTTGTTGACTCCAGGTCTCATTTGAGACACAGTAGATGTCCCATATTTCATTTTGACCCCCTAAAACTATATATTTTCAAACACTAGACAGCTCTAGTTAGGGGCATATTGGCCTGTCCCATGTAGCCGATTCCACACCGGCACCTTCCAAAGTTAGTCTAACAAAAAAAAGTCTAACAAAAAGTCTAATATCCACTTTGCAGTTTCACAATGTTTATTTTTCTGAGTAGATATGTGAAAGAACAAAATAGGTCTTGATTTTTGTTCAGTAACACCCCTCGAGTACAGCAATATCCCACATGCATAGATCACTGGAACATGCGCATTTAAATTATTAAAATGTTTAAACTTAAAAAAAAAAATTATCAGATCACTTGTTTAGGCCACTGATGTTGATCAGGGAGACCGATCAATGAGTGACTTAATGAATTATGTATTTTTTATTAATAATTTGTGAGGTTTTTTTGTTATTACCCTAGATGACCCCTGTCTCTTTCTAGGGCAGGGTCATCCATTGGCCAGGAGTGATCTGATCATCAGCCCGCTTTTGATTCTGCAGCAGTTTTAACTACTGCACACACTAAACTCACAACAATTGACCATGAAGCACCATGGATTTTCTGGTCAGTGCTGTTATTTTTTTTTATTTTTGTAATTATTTTTTTAAATTCTTTCAATGCTGATGCTCCATTGGAGCACAATTGTGGCGATGTGGGAGCATTTTTTTTTTGGGATGATGTACCTGGTACGTCATCGTGCCGCTTGTACCATGTCAACATGACGTACCAGGTACATCTTCGGTGGGGAAGGGGTTAAACATCATAGTCATATAATAGGAATACAAAACATGTCAAGATTTCAGGATGGTGCTGGGCAGTCCAGAAGATCATTCTAGGTCATTCTAGTATGCATCAGCTCATATAAAGCAGAACAACAAACAAAAGTAAGAAATGGCAACCCAGAATACTTCATATAAATTGAGAAATTTTGCTCAAGGGCGTAAGCCTACCATGTGTTATTTTCACGTTTCCAATAGTAGAGAAATCAGTCAAATAATTACATGTATCGTTATAAACTGAAAGCTTAGTGAGCTCAACCAATGTAAGACCAGGCTGTTTTTTTATTTTTTTTTGTACCCTTTGTGACCAAGGCTGTTTAACACTTTTGCATGCTCGTGTTTAGCAGTAATTTTCTCCTTTCCTATTTAGTGTACTCACACAAGTTATATATTGGGGTTTTTTCAAGACAAGAAGGGCTATCTTCAGATACTAATTTTTGATCATCTAATCTAAAACACTTTCTCACTTTTATTTGAAAAATTTTTATTCATCTAAAAAGCTAATGAAAAAAAAAAGTAGATTCTACTTTTTGTCCTAAAATTAGAAAACCCAATGTTTTTATGTTTTTGCAAGAAGTACAAGTAGCGTTTTGCTATTTGAAAACTTTTTCCAAATCTGGTCATGTGCTATTTCGGGTATCTTTAAAGCCAGACAATGCAATTTACCCCATCAAATCATATAATTTTGAAAACTAGACACCCCCAAAGTATTTCAAATGCTGGTATTTTAACCCCTTCCTCGCATGAGAAACCTTACAAAGAGGGAGAACACCTTGTACTTCATACATACCGATTAATAGTTACTTATAACAAGGTTCACAAAGCGTCTCAGACATAAAAGACATAACAATTAACATTATAGGTACATCAGCAGTATACCATCCATCTTTCTGAATGGGGTCACAGGGAGATCATCTTTACAATTTATCCCCGAAGAACCATCAAACCTTATGACTGGTTAATCCAGGGGTGTCCAAGTTTTTTCTGCAGTGGGCCACTTCATCAGAAATGTATGTGTGGGTCGTACTCATACTACACTGAGAAAAAATATGGCCTTTTAGCTTTATAATCATACCTGGGAACTTCTCGGCTGCGGCTACCTGGAGCCTTCCCTTGCGGGACGCAGCCAGAACTGCACACTGACGTCGGTGGGCGTTCCCGCTGATGTCGGGGGGAAACACCCCCACGTAAAGGAAAAAAATGGGATTCGGGTCTTGACAGGAGGAGCAACGCTCACCCGGCAATCTCCGGGTCAAACCCAGAGAGTGCCCAGGTATGTTTATAATACATATTAATACAGGGTTAATTTGGTGATAATGAAAAAAGCAGTGAAAACGTTTTTTTGATCAACTTTTATATGTCATTCTATCAATACTGTATAGCGAGAGGTATTAGCAATAGAAAGAGAGAAGTGCTCATGCCGTTGTACAGATCACTGGTGAGCCCTCACTTGGAGTATTGTGTACAGTACTGGAGAACCTATCTCCAGAAGGATATAGATATGTTGGAGAAAGTTCAGAGAAGGGCTACTAAAATGGTTAATGGATTACAGGATAAACCTTACCAGGACAGGTTAAAGGATCTTAACCTATATAGACAGGGGGGGATATGATAGAAACATTTAAATACTTAAAGGCAATCAACAAGATAAAGGAAGAGAGAGTTTATTTAAAAGGAGAAATACTACCACAACAAGAGGACATAGTCATTAGCTAGAGGGGCAAAGGTTTAATGGTAACATCAGAAAATATTACTTTACGGAAACGGTAGTGGACGCATGGAATAGCCTTCCAGCAGAAGTGGTAGATGTTAATACAGTAAAGGCATTTAAGCAAGCATGGGATAGGCATAAGGCCAAGCTAGATATAGGATAAGGGCAGGTACTAAAGGAAAGTACCCAGAGGTTGGGCAGACTGGATGGGCCTACTGGTTCTTATCTGCCGTCACTTTCTATGTTTCTATGTTAATACTGAATTACTTAAACAGTAAAGCAAAGTCAGTCCACAAACCATTCAGCCAAATAAAACTGCCCAAGGCTGGAGCACACTGTGGGTACAGTGGGTACAAGGCTGATGCACACTGAGTTGATCAAGGCCGGATTAACCCCCTATATGCCACTCTGCCTCCAGAAATGCCTTATACCAGGGCTTGACAAATTTGTTGTGAATCTAGGCGCCAGCTAAAAAAGTTAGGAGCCAGGATTTTTTTTAAACTAACAGTTGGTTAGGAGTGATCATCATCAGCCCACTTACTAAACTCACAGCATTTGACCTGGAAGCACCCTGGACTTTCAGGTCAGTGCTGTTTTTTTGATATATATATTTATATTTTTTAACGCTTTCAATGCTGATGTTCCATTGGAGCACAGCATTGACTGATATTTAGTCCCCACAAGCATGTGGGGACAAATGTTAACCCCTGCAATGCCACGAATGTGTTATACACAATTGTGGAATTGAAGGGGTTAACGCTGCACTATCGCTCTCAGGGAGCGATCAGGCAGCAGGGGGGTGTTGGGGCTGGTGTCCACACTCATGTGGAGACCAAAGAATCCTCTCCCCTGTCCCTGAAGCTGCCTCTGGCAGCTGGGAAGCAATTGCTGGTCTATAGACCAGCCATTGCAGGGGGGAGTCTCTGATGACTGCTGTAGGCTTCCATGCCTACAGGAATCATCAAAGGGCTTGTGGGGGCTCGTTTTTGCTGTTGCTGGCCTGCCTGGGCTTTCAGGCAGACCACCAGCAGCAGAGCCCCTTACAAAACGGGAATTAACCCCTAAATGCTGCGATCACGGCATTGAAGGGGTTAACGCTGCCCTGTCGCTCTCATGGAGCGATCAGGCAGCAGGGGGATGTTGTGTCAGGTCCCCACACTTGTGTGGGGACCCAATCAACACTGAACCCCCTTTCCTGAAGCTGCCTGTGGCAGCTAAAAACGCTATTGCAGGTTTTCCTGCAATCGCGGTTTCAGCCTACAGCATCACTCCGTGGGAGTGATCTCAGGCTCGGGGGCGGGCTCTGAGTGGCTGTGCTGTCTGCCCAGACTCCTTTTTTTGTGGTTTTAAGAGGCTGACAAACTCCTAGGGATTTGGCGAGCCCTGCCTTATAACCCTATATGCCAGGACCATATCATGGGACATAGTGGCATACAGGGGGTTAAAAGGCATTTCTAGAGGAAGAGTGGCATAAAGGGGGTTAAAAGGCATTTCCAGAGGCAGAGTGGCATAAAGGGGGTTAAAAGGCATATCATGGGGCACTCTGCCTCCAGAACAGCCTTACACCCCCCATATAACACTCCCCCCGACTTACCACTGCTTCTGACTCCCTGGTGTCTGGTGGGGGAAGCGGGTGGAGGCCGTTCATGAAATTAAAGGGGCCTGCATGCACACAAAGCACCGCCCAATGGCCGTGCCTCAGCTCTTCGCCCCACCGCTTATAAGACGTGGGGCAAAGTGCTAAGGCATGGCCCTGGGCGCTCCCCCTCCTGCCAATAACCCTGCAAAAAATACCAATACCGGTAGGGTGCTCTAAATACCAGCTGTGCCGGTGAAATACCGGCCAGGTGGCAACCCTAGTCTCTCCAGACCCTCCTGTGTACTGTGGCTTCACAGGTACTGTATTAAACCAAGCCAATTGAGCGCAGCTTTCTGTGCTTCTTACACCAATAAAGTTGGCATCAAATATATAAACATAATATAAATGAAAGGTTTTTGTTATATGAATTGGCCAAAGCATAATTAAGCTCACCTGCCACATCAAGGCACACTCTCGATAGGGTGAGAACCTACTCTCACCTCCTACATACGTGATGACGCATGGGACAACGCAGCGTGATGACGTACCCGGAAGGATCTATTTAAATGGACAGCCAATATTACATGAAACTACACGAGACTATTTTATGATTTTATTTGTCATTTAATTTGTTTGTTCTCCTGAGGAAGCCGACGATCCATCGGTGAAACGCGTCGAGACAATAAATTGGAGAGTTTTTATCAACATACATCGGATGATTTATTTCCACACGCTTTTGCACAATACTCTTTGAGTTGTGCTTCATCTTAACTGTAAGTGTATACTGATCCTTTAAGATCAACTTATAGAAGATACTGTACCATCCTGGTTTTGTTTGCTTTTGCAGAACACAGTCTTTTGAAGCTTGAATTTTGATGAGCCTTCTTTATCCAGTCCTTTTGTGAGTGTTACTAACACCATAAAATATTTTTTATTATTTGACAATATCACACTATTGGTTGTGTTTTTGTTTTCTTCCCACATGTATATGCGCTCCGTTATCCCTTGTCTATACTGCTACCAAAACCTTATTAATGTGTTGGGGGAGGTGCAATTAAACCTCCTCCCCATTAACCCCTGGGCAGCAAGCTGCAACCAGACTGATGAGGAGCCAACAACCTCAAATATGTGCAAACAGGGAACAAGAAGTTTCATGGCGTAGTCCAAAGATCTATAAGAATGACTGTGGCACACGTAATGATTAACCATTGATATTTCAGCTGCTATAATTTCAGATTCAAAGGAATCATAACTTCACCACGATGACCAATTCCAAAGCCTCGCCTACACAGAGTACAATATGCTCCTAGACAGTTACAAGTCACTGTTGTAATGCAGGTGTAAGTTGTGCTACATGAGTCTGGGAAACGGCACATTTGCTTTATCTTCTCTGACTTAGCTGCTTTAAAAGTCAAAGGCAACTGTTCACCATCACTGCTATCAAGCTTCAAAATTTTTTAGCACCAGCTGCATGATTCAGGACAAAGGTGCGTGATCCTATGCTGCTGATAGAAACAAAAATGGGACTCTCACAAAAAAGCAGGACAGTTAAAAGATATCCCAACTATGATTGCCAAGATGGCTTATGCTTTGTCAATACACATGTGATGAACAATGTAACCCTTTAACGATCAGTGACGTGCCTGACACATCACAGAAAAACAGCCACTTGACCAATGACGTGCCTGGCACGTCACGGCATTGAACAAACTTAGAAAGTGATCCATGACCACTTTCTTCGCTTAAACTGTTTTGCCGTAATGCCTCGTGGTGGAGGCATTCAGAAACACCGAGATCGGCATCTTTTGGTCCACAAGCAGGTACACAGCACCATCTTGGTAAAAAAAAACAAAAAAAACCTTCCCATTTTCCAACCATGCCCCCCCAAAAAAACCTTCCCATTTTCCAACCATGGCCCCCCAAAAAACCTTTCCAACCATGACCCCCAAAAACATTTAATTTGTCCCCAGTTTGCAAACTTACCTAACTGAAGATTTTGCTTGATCCCTCCAGTCCTCCATGCGCCCTGACAGACACCTTGATGGTGATGGCACCGACCCAAAAAATCATTCTGCGGGGCTAGCGCCGCCCACAAATACTATTGAGCTGTGCTGGCGCTGTCCACAAAAATCATTCAGCGGGGCTAGCACTGCCCATGCTTGCTGCCTCAATTCACTTTCCGACAGACAGGGGCACCTTCTTAAAATGCCGCCCAAAGAACCACCTCTACAGAGAGCTCTCATTCCGGGACAATGCACTGTCCCAGAACGCGGGACATGAAGTCCCATTGCGGGACTGTTGCAGGCAATCCAGGATGTGTAGTCACCCTAAATGTGACAACAGACATCAGATATTGGCTTAATTTCTGGCACTGTCAGAGTGGCTTAGAGACATTCGACTCTGGCAAAATAGAAAACATTGTGCGGGAGAAGTCTTCCATTTAATAAGATTTTTTTCTCCTTCCCTAATCAATGCGGACCACCCAATTCCCTCCAGCCATCCACCAAATACCCTAACACTATACAATAGTGTGTGTATATGGGTATATAAGGCATATCTGGGAGGCAGAGTGGCAAATAGGAGGTTAAAAGGCATATCTGTGGGCAGAGTGGCAAATAAAAGCAAATAAAAACAAAAAAATCTATATATATATATATTCTCCCTCCCTAAAACCCTCTACACTATCCGCAATTTCCTCTAACCACCCACCAAACTATATAACCAATTTTTTTTTATAAATTGTGGGTAAGCGTTGGAAGGGTTAAAGCAATATTTTTTCACGTAGTTTCCTCATCCAGATCACAAAGATGGAGGAGAAAGGCAGAGCATCCTCATTAGCAGTCATGTGATTGCTGTGATTGGTTCTCACTAGATTGGGCCAGATCTGATGCAAATTGGAGTGTGCATTTTCCGTTGCATTTTCTATTGGACCTAGCAGTATGTCCATAAGGGTGTTTAGCATATTGTTATGCTTAAATGCATGAATTATTGTGTATTTGTTGAGTTGATTATAGTTATAATGTTGGACTCGTGTTTTAAGAATATTACTGGAACTGTAACGTTTTGTATTTTCACACTCATTTCCATGTGTATTTAGATTTTAATCCCTATTTAGTCTTCATTTAAGTGTTACGTCTCTATTCCATTTACCTCTATTGTATATCTGCCATTGTTGAATGTGTGAAGATTAGTCCGGTGGTGGTTGTTGTCTGCATAATTTCTTGTTAGGATGTTATGCATTTTTCGGGTTAATCCTTTCCTGTTTCCTGTCTAAGTTAACTCCTCTTTCTCATGATTAAATGGTTATATAAACCACATCCAGTCCAATTAAAGTGTTCTCTTGCATCCTGACTGGTGTATTGTGACTTGTGGTACAGTTCTGTTGGAGACCCTTTTCCCACAGAGGAGCACCTTTCCTCTGAGAACAAGAGCGGCTAACCATCTTTCAGCCAGCTTTCGCTACAAGGAAGGCAGCAGCAATGGTCAGGAAAGTCCCTCTAGACCAGTGGTTCTCAACTCGTCCGGAGGGTCAGAGCCGGACTGGAGGCATACCGGTAAAATTTTACTTTCCTCGGGCTTCCTTACACATTCTAGCGGCAATCCGTGAGCCGCAGGCTGTCGAGACCGCGGCCGCAAAAATCAGGGCCATCAGGCAGCCTCTGGTCCGGCATGTACTTTAGTATTACTTTCTGACCGCAAAGCAAGTTGCTTGATTGCTTTGCGGTCGCTGTCTGCTCCTAGTGAGAGCTGAATAAAGTTTTTCTCTGATTGCTTCTCCCCTCTTCCTGCTGCAGCCCAGCCTTTCCACTCCCTCATCTTTTCTGAGGTAAGTATATATTTTTTTTACTGTAATAAATATGTATATGTATATATATATGTCCCCCTACCACAACCCCGTGCCCTCACCACAGCCCCTTTCCCCCCAATGTAGCCTTTATGCACCATCTCAGCCCTATTCCCCACCACAGCGCCAGTTATCCCCACCACAGCGCCAGTTACCCCCACCACAACCCCTGTCTCCCCACTACAGCCCCTATCCCACACCACAGTCCCTGTTCCCCCATTACAGCCCCTATCCCCACCCATAGTCCCTCCCCCAATACAGCCCTTATCCCCCACCATAGTACCTGTCCCCCCATTACAGCCAATGAACCCTATTACAGCCCCTATTCTCCATCACAACCACTATCCCCACCACAGCTCCTGTCCAGCATCGCAGCCACAGTTTCCCTCACTGGAGCCTTTGTTTCCATCACCACAGCCACTGTTCCCCACCACTGCCTATATCCTCCAATACTGCCCATATCCCGTCACCATAAATCTTATCCCCCATTACAGCCCTTATACCCCACCACTGCCCTCACTGTCACTGGAGACTTCCCATTACATTCAGGAATCCGAACGCTACGAATAATACACCATCATCTCTGGAGGAGTAGATTGGATATCCTTCACTGGAACCTTACAGGATTTTATCGAAGTTTGCTGAAGTACACCCAAAGCAGCACTCCTCAGTCAACATGGCCTCAAAATGTAAATATGATACAGATTATATTAAATTTGGCTATTCATATATTAAAGATAGACGTGATGGACAGAAACCACAGTGTATTTTGTGTAGCAAAACATTGGCTAACGAAAGCATGAAGCCATCAACGCTAAAGCGTCATTTAGACACAAAACACCCGGGCATCACAAAAGTGCCTAACATCTTCTTCAAAGCAAGAGCAGCCACTCCGAGCATCTTACCACGTAGCTCATTTTACCTGCCGCCAGTGATATGGCCAGAGAGGTCCTGGATCAATCTGCTGCAGATAAATTGAAGACACTTCCACTAATGACATGATACGCAGGTGGATTCAAGAAATGTCAGGTGACATAAAACAGACCACAGCTCGCATCAACATTAACAAATACTATTCATTACAATTGGATGAATCCACGGATGTTGTGAACCATACCATTTTACTGGTTTATGCGAGGCATGTGTGGGAAGGAGACTTTCAGGAGTTTCCCACCACTACTATTGCAGAGGACATTTTCAGTACTTTGGATTCATACTTGGGTTCGGTGTGCCTGATATGGGATACGTGTGTCAGAATCACAACCGATGGTGCAGCCTGCATGACTGGAAAACACTCAGGGGTGGCGAAGAGAATTCTTGAAAAGGCACCAAATGCGGTTTGGAACCATTGTTTTTTGCACAGGGAGGCATTAGCAGTGAACATGTACAGGTGCTGTATCATGCGGAGGTGCGCTGGCTTTCCAGGGGCAAAGTTCTCTGACGTTTATACGAACTGAGAACGGAAATCGCGGCCTTCCTCTCAGAGTGCCACTCGACTCTTGCCGATCTGTTGAACAGTGACATATGGCTTGCACAAGTTGCTTATCTTGCAGAAGTGTTTGAGCAGCTGAACACATTAAATGCGTCTATGCAAGGGAAGGGACACAATATTTTTGCACATCACAAAGCTGCAGGAACGTTTTAAAGACCACTTCCCAGAGCAGCACAGGGATCAGGGTTGGATACGCGATCCCTTTGGAATTGATTTGGAAAGCGTCATGTTGCCAAGCAATGAAGAGAGTCAGCTTGTAGAGCTTTCATGCGATCAGATGCTAAAAAAATTTTTTACTGAGCTAACCCTCTCCCAGTTTTGGTGTAATGTTATGGCTGAATATCCTTCCATCTCAACCAATGCCATCAAAGTTTTACTACCATTCAGCACAACTTATCTTTGTGAGAGTGGCTTCTCAACTCTGGTTCAGTAAAGACAAAGCATAGTGTCAGGGCCCCAGCCCTTCTCCTTGCCCCTTACCTGGGACTTCGGCTGGACGCCGTGCTCCGTCACGGGGCAGACTGAGTCCCTGTCTTCCCGCAGTCCTTCCTGCGCCGCCAACCACGCAACGCACTGTCAGGCCTTCACGGCCACGCGCGCCATCTGCTGTCCCCCGCACTGTAGTGCAGGACAGGCTGTGTCGTCGGCCTACACACACCCCCATGGTGGGGCTAGTAGGGGGGAGTGTCCTGGCGTCCACTGACCCCATCCCATTGGTGGGGATGGGGAAGCTGGAGAGTGGGGCTGGTAATCCCATATGGGGATTGCATATCCTCACAGGTGAAGGTTGTAACAACTGTGAGTCAATGGGAAGAACCATACCTGTGGGATATAAAAACCCTGCAGACCCTCCAGTCTGGGCTTAGTTATTGAGCTCTCTAGTGCCTCTTGTCCTGCTCTGACCCAGTCCTCATTTATCCTGCCCTTTCTTCGTGTTTGACCTCCCGGTACCTGACCCCGGCTTTGCGCTTTGGACTTTCATTACCTCTCCTGTTCTGACCCGGCTTGTCGCTCGTTGTTGCTCCGCTGCCTGCCCTGACTTGGATTTTCCTCTCAGACTTTCTTTGGCTCCTTCCTACCATCTGGGGCCACCCTACTCTAAGCTCTCAACCTATCCTACAAGCGTTACGACACATAGAAACAGAATGGACATTGAACATGACCTCAGAGTTGCTTTGTCTACCACCACCCCAGACTTTGAGACACCAGTTTTCCCGTTAGTTCTACCTCATATGTTTCAATGACTGTTTGTTTATTTATTGGGTTTTTACCTCAATGGCACTTTCATTTTACTAGTGCTGTGATTATTGCATTATTCATTGTGCAAAGTATCCATTTGTTTATTGTTTGTTTACGGTTTAAAAAGTGCATATATATATATATATATTAGGGCTGCAACTAACGATTATTTTCATAATCGATTAGTTGGCCGATTATTTTTTCGATTAATCGATTAATCGGATAAAAAAAAATGAATGTAAATTTTTCATTTATTTAAAATAATGTAATAAACAAATTATATTAAATACAAACAGCATAATAAAAAAAACTTTGATAAAATGCATTTCTTGCCTTTATTTCGCAACCAGCCCCCCCCCAATTTATGCACGTTTGAGCCCAGGCTTGCCACGCTGCCTCCCACATTTGCCACTCCACGCTGCCTCCCACATATGCCACTCCACTCTGCCTCCCACATATGCCACTCCACTCTGCCTCCCACATATGCCACGCTGCCTCCCAGACATGCCACGCTGCCTCCCACATATGCCACTCCACGCTGCCTCCCACATATGCCACTCCACGCTGCCTCCCACATATGCCACTCCACTCTGCCTCCCACATATGCCACTCCACTCTGCCTCCCACATATGCCACGCTGCCTCCCACATATGCCACTCCACGCTGCCTCCCACATATGCCACTCCACGCTGCCTCCCACATATGCCACTCTGCCTCCCACATATGCCACTCCACTCTGCCTCCCAAATATACCACTCCACGCTGCCTCCCACATATGCCACTCCACGCTGCCTCCCACATATGCCACTGCACGCTGCCTCCCACATATGCCACTCCACGCTGCCTCCCACATATGCTACTCCACGCTTCCTCCCACATATGCCACTCCACTCTGCCTCCCACATATGCCACTCCACGCTGCCTCCCACATATGTCACTCCACTCTACCCCCACATATGCCACTGTGCCTGATACACCTTATACCCCGATACACCACTCCATCCTCCCCAGACATGCCACACTGCCCTCCCCACATATGCCTTATATACCCTATATGCCTTATACCCCCAGATATGTCACTCCGTCCTCCCCAGACATGCCTTATACCCCCCAGATATCTCATAGTCCCCTCATAGAGTCACAGACCATACTTTTATAAATAAGTACTGGGTTAATCTTCACTGCCCCCAGGATTTAGATTCCCCTTAGTTTGCCCCCCCTTTATCTCTAACTGCACCTTAAGTTAACTTTAATAAATTAATAAAATTAACCCTCAGTCCTCATCATTAAATTAACCCTAAACACCCCATTAACCATAACTGCCCCTAAATTAACCCTAAAGACCCCATGAACCACAACAGCCCCTAAATTAACCCTAAACATACCATTAACCAAAACTGCCTCAAATTAACCCCAAACACCCCATTAACCACAGCTGCTCCTAAATTAACCCTAAACACACCATTAACCATAGCTGCCCCTAAATTAACCCTAAACATCCTATTAACCATAGCTGCCCCTAAATTAACCCTAAACACCCTATTAACCATAACTGTCCCTAAATTAACCCTAAACACCCCATTAACCATAACTGCCCCTAAATGAACCCTAAACACCCCATTAGCCATAACAGCCCCTAAATTAACTCCCACCTCCCCTAACTTTCAGCAGCCCAAATATTAATTTTATACTTACAGTTAGATGAGTGTCACAGCCATGTGGTTCTGGCCTTCTGGGAGAAGGAAGGGGGCGGGGCCAGTTGTCACAGTGATTACAGGGAGGGACTGTAAGTAGGAGCTGCTGCTGTGAGTCAGACTAAACGGATTATATAATGAGGGGTATTTTTCAGAGCGTTTGCTCTGAAAAAACCCTCATTTAATAATCGATAAAAATCGATTCAACTAATCGATAATGAAATTCGTTGGCAACGATTTTCATTATCGATTATTATCGATTTTATCGATTAGTTGTTGCAGCCCTAATATATATATATAAGTCCAAAGTGCACAATTGCACACCAACCTTAATTACTCTGCCCGGTGCCTGGTAACTGAAGCAGTATTCCATATAGATTCCAAAATAGTTACCGGCACTCCTGGGACTTGGTTTCAATAAATCTCTCAAAGCTCTGTGTTACAAATCAACATTTCAGTCTTTTATTTTCAGACTTTCATCAGGACATACGTATGAAAATAAAAGACTGAAATGTTGATTTGTAACACAGAGCTTTGAGAGATTTATTGAAACCAAGTCCCAGGAGTGCTGGTAACTATTTTGGAATTATATATATATATATATATCGTATTGGCTCGGATATAGGCCGCACCCTAAAAGTTTGGTGCTTTTTTTAAAGAAAAAGGTTTTGTAATAGATATGCTGCCACTCTGTCCCCCCCGAGATATGCTGACCCCCCCCCCCCCCCGACTTCCCAGAGCAGACTCCCGGGTGTCTTGTGGGGCCGGAAGGGGGACATCTACGCAATACGCGTATACAACTCCCGGTGCCGGCACTCAGCGGAAGTGCCGGCACCGGAAGTTGTATACGTGTATTGCGTAGATGCCCCCCGCCGGCCCCGCAAGACACCCGGGAGTCTGCTCCGGTAAGTCTTGGCGGCAGAGGTAAAATGCATTGTGCGGACGTTCACCGGCTGTGGCGATGCGCGTAAACAACCTCCGCTGCCGGCACGTCTGCACGATGTGCTTTAACAATCTCCCTTGCCGGGACTCCCCTCGTGGGAATTCCCGGCAAGGGAGATTGTTAAAGCACATCGTTCAGACGTGCCGGCAGCGGAGGTTGTTTACGCGCTTCGCCGCTGCCGGTGAACGTCTGTGCGATGCGCTTAGACAATCTCCCGTGCCGGGAATTCCCACAGGTGGAGTGCCGGCAGGGGAGGCTGTCTGAGCGTATCAGAGAGTAGGATGCAGGTCCCCTGCACCGCTGCGGGGGATCTGCATCCTAACCCTGCTGCCTGCCTGGCTAGACCCCGAATATAGGCCGCACCCCCACTTTAAAGACTTAAAGTGTGGGGGGGGGGGGGAGTGCGGCCTATATTCGGGCCAATACTGTATGTATATATATATATATATATATATATATGTGGAATACTGCACAAGTTGTTTTATGGAATATAATATAATATTTCAGAAATGAAATTATTTTTAGGTCGCAACTTAATGACCAAAGACAAATGTGGGTCCTGAGTAGGGCTGCAACTAACGATTATTTTCATAATCGATTAGTTGGCCGATTATTTTTTCGATTAATCGATTAATCGGATAAAAAAATGAATGTACATTTTTCATTTATTTAAAATAATTTAATAAACAAATGATGTTAAATACAAACGCAGAATTAAAAAAAAAACTGATAAAATGCATTTCTTGTCTTTATTTCCCAACCAGCCTCCCCAATTTATGCACATTTGAGCACAGGCTTGCCACGCTGCCTCCCAGACATGCCACTCCACGCTGCCTCCCACATATACCACTCCACGCTGCCTCCCACATATACCACTCCACGCTGCCTCCCACATATACCACTCCACGCTGCCTCCCACATATGCCACTCCACGCTGCCTCCCACATATACCACTCCACGCTGCCTCCCACATATTTCACTCCACCCTGCCTCCCACATATGCCACTCCACGCTGCCTCCCACATATGCCACTCCACGCTGCCTCCCACATGCACATTTGAGCCCAGGCTTGCCACGCTGCCTCCCACATGTGCCACTCCACGCTGCCTCCCACATGTGCCACTCCACGCTGCCTCCCACATGTGCCACTCCACGCTGCCTCTCACATGTGCCACTCCACGCTGCCTCCCACATGTGCCACGCTGCCTCTCACATATTCCACTCCACTCTACCCCCACATATGCCACTGTGCCTGATATGCCTTATACCCCCAGATATGTCACTCCATCCTCCCCAGATATGCCTTATACCCCCAGATATCTCATAGTCCCCTCAGAGTCACAGACCTGTTCGCATCACACTGACACCATACTTTTATAAATAAGTACTGGGTTAATCTTCACTGCCCCCAGGATTTAGATTCCCCTTAGTCTGCCCCCCTTTACATCTAACTGCGCCTTAAGTTAACTTTATTAAATTAACCCTCAGTCCTCATCATTAAATTAACACTAAACACCCCATTAACCATAACTACCCCTAAATTAACTCTAAATACCCCAAACACAACTAACCTAAATTAACCCTAAACACCCCATTAACCACAGCATCCCCTAAATTAACCCTAAAGACCCCCATCAACCACAACAGCCCCTAAATTAACCCTAAACACCCCATTAACCACAACTGCCTCAAATTAACCCCAAACACCCCATTAACCACAGCTGCTCCTATATTAACCCTAAACACCCCATTAACCATAACTGCCCCTAAATTAACCCTAAACACCCCATTAACCATAGCTGCCCCTAAATTAACCCTAAACACCCCATTAACCATAGCTGCCCCTAAACACCCCATTAACCATAGCTGCCCCTAAACACCCCATTAACCATAACTTCCCCTAAATTAACCCAAAACACCCCATTAACCATAACTGCCCCTAAATTAAACCCCACCTCCCCTAACTTTCAGCAGCCCAAATATTACCGTATTTGCTCGATTATAAGACGAGGTTTTTTTCAGAGCAAATGCTCTGAAAAATACCCCTCGTCTTCTAATCGGGGTCGTCTTCTAATCAGACCTCAAATAGAGTCTGATTAGGAGACTAAGATCCAGATCCCCCGCACCGCTGCAGGGGACCTGGATCCTCCTGTCTCACCCCCCCCCCCATCATACACACACTTACCGGTGCTTCCTGCTGTATTGCCGGGGCAGCGGGTTGACGTCTACGCGATCCGCGTAGACAACGTCCGCTGCAGCCGGAAGGAGGTGTGGCTAGCAGCGGGGGTTGTCTGCGTCCGTCGCGCAAACCTTCCCCGACTGTCAGAGATCAGAGTTCCCCGCACCGGTGCGGGGAACTCTGATCTCTGACAGCCGGGGAAAGTATACGCGACGGACGGATACAAACCCCCGCTGCCAACTCCACCTCCTTCCGGCTGCAGCAGAAGGCGACGTCAACCCGCTGCCCCGGCTGGAAGCACCGGTAAGAGAGGGCTGAGAGGGGAGGGGAGGGGAGAGTGTGTGTGTGTGTGTGTGTTAGTTAAATGGGGGTATAGGGTGTGTGTGTGTGTGTGTGTGTGTGTGTGTGTTAAATGGGGGCATAGGGCATTTCTGGAGTGGCGTTAAGGGGGCATTTAATAGAGCACTCTGCCTCCTGAAATGCCTTATACACCTATATGCCACTCTGCCCCATAATATGCATTTTAACCCCCTAAATGCCAGAGTGGCATATAGGGGTATAAGGCATTTCTGGAGGCAGAGTGCTCTATACAATGCCTTTTAACTCCCTTAATGCCACTCTGCCTCCTGAAATGCCTTATACCTCCCTATATGCCACTCTGCCCCATAATATGCATTTTAACCCCCTAAATGCCAGAATGGGATATAGGGGTATAAGGCATTTCTGGAGGCAGAGTGGCATATAGGGGTATAAGGCATTTCTGGAGGCAGAGTGGCACATAGGGGGTCAAAAGGCATACCATGGGGCACAGTGGCATATAGAGGGTTAAAAGGCATATCATGGGCCACAGTGCCATATTGGAGTGGCAAGCCTGGGGGCAGATGTGCGTAACTGGGGGACAGGTTGGAAAATACAAGAAATAAAAACAAAAAAAATATTTTTCTCAATCATAGCTTTTATTAAAAAAAAATAGTTTACATGAATTAACATTTACTGGTAAAACTTTTTTCCTTTAGGGTCGTCTTATATTCAGGCTTTTTCTTTTTTTCCTAAGTTAATATTCAGATTTTGGGGGGTCGTCTTATAATCAGGGTCGTCTTATAATCGAGCAAATACGGTAATTTTATACTTACAGTTAGATGAGTGTCACAGACATGTGGTTCTGGCCTTCTGGGAGAAGGAAGGGGGCGGGGCCAGTTGTCACAGTGATTACAGGGAGGGCCTGGTAAGTAGGAGCTGCTGCTGTGAGTCACTGAAACGGTTTATATAATGAGGGGTATTTTTCAGAGCGTTTGCTCTGAAAAAACCCTCATTTTATAATCGATAAAAATCGATTCAACTAATCGATAATGAAATTCGTTGTCAACGATTTTCATTATCGATTATTATCGATTTTATCGATTAGTTGTTGCAGCCCTAGTCCTGAGGATACACGGGTTGAGAACCGCTGCTCTAGATCCCCTGATTCCCATTACAGTTGTGAAGAAGTTAAGGGGATTAAAAAGCATATCATGGGGCACTCTGCCTCCAGAAAAGCCTTATGCCACCCATACAACACTTACCAGTGCATCTGACTCCCTGGTGTCTGGTGGGGGCAGCAGCGGGTGGTAGCGGGTGTTGTCTGCGTTCATCAAGCAGACGTTCGCCGGCTGGCAGAGAAGAGAATTCCCTGCAGGGAATTTTCCTCTCTGCCAGCCAGGGAAGGTATGTGCGATGCGCGTACACAACCTCCGGTGCTGCCGGCACTTTCCCGGTGCTCAGTGATAGATGCCCGGTGTAAGTGCCGGCAGCAGCTGAGATTACCAGACAGGAGGCTCCAGGTCCCCTGCAGCACTGCGGGGGATCTGGATCTTAAGACTCATAGTCAGACCTCATTTGATTCATTTGCTCTGAAAAAAACCTTGTCTTATAATCGAGCAAATACGGTATATTCAAGGGGTATGACAAGATGAAAATTGACAGACTAGGACAAACCGATACATTAGGTGGAGGGAATGGGGTGACAAACATAAGGCACAGAGAAAGGGTGAGAGGTATTGTGGTGGTTATATCAGTGACAAGGAAGTTCTAGCAGCTAAGATGGTATGCTTCTCTGAAGAAGTGAGTTTTGAGATGTTTCTTGAATGTTGGGAGAGAGGGTGAATGCTGAAGGTTCGGTGGATTCCAGAGATATGGGGCAGCCTGAGTGAAATCTTGTAGACGGGAAAAGGAAGAGGTAATAAGTGAGGAGGAGAGCCTTAGCCCATGGGAAGAACGTAGGGATCGAGTAGGAGAGTATTTGGCAGAGGGCAGAAATGTATGGAGGAGCAGTGTTATGGAGGGCCTTCTATGTTAGTACCAGGATTTTAAATTTAATTCTAGAAGGACAAAATTAGTTATTGCAGTGAGGTAGCCACCTGGTGAAAACAAACTCAAGCCCTCTACAGGGTGCCTGGCAAATATGCATTGTGTTATGGTTGGAATGCAGCTCCCTTCAGTCCCCGGTGAAAAAGCTATTTATGGCAATCTCAGATTCCATAGTGTGCTTCACTATAACAGGAATAGCCAACACTGAATTATAAAACTGCAGTGTTGCTATTACTGATTTCCTGGTACAAACCATTTGTTCCTGTGGTAAGTCTCATGCCTAAAATCTAAAAGATCAGGATTGAGAGGTCTGCTATTATGGTCTGTAGTCATACTGAAAAGTATAACCCCACAGGCCAGTCCTAATTCTACAAACAGGCCTGGATTTACTTAGGCCAGACTGTTATGGGAGGGAGGCCAATTCGAAGGATGTCAGAGTTCCAAAAAGGTGTAGAGGACAGCCCTGCAACATGTACCCTCATATCTCCCAGCTAAAGCAGTTGGGTGTTTACTCAGACATCTAGGAGAGGGAATTTAAAAAAATGGGTCCAAAAGTGAGGTCTTGCCCCTGCAATGTGGTCAACAAGCCACCACACACGGGTACCAGCCATAATCTTAAGCCTTCCTGGTCCTCTGGCAAGTTTCTCCCTGCGCAGTGGCCCGAAGTCCCACAAAATCTGCCATTAAAACATCTTTCCAGTTATATAGATCTGCTCCTCGTAAGGTTGCGTAGAAATCCTTAAATGTCCATTATCTACCATCGAAGCTACCGGAGAGTGGCTTACGATTTTTGTAGGAGGTTATTAAGAGCATCATGGTTCTCTAGAAACCATTCAACTGAGGCTGCCAACTACAATATAGGAAGCTTGGTAAGAAGAGGCTGTGTGACTACCTAGACATGGGTTTTTAGGTTATATACAAAGAAAAATAAATATTGCAATTTTATAGATAGACAAACAGATAAATAAATACATGTAGATAGATATACATACATCCACATATATACACACACTACCATTCAACGTTTGTGGTCACTTAGCTGTTTTAATGGAAAATAAATACATTTTTTTTTTAGCTATGCTATAAATTGTAAAAAGAGTTTTGTAATGAGGATTTAGCCTTTAAAACTTAACTTGGCTAATACAATGTGCCATTGGAACACAAGGAGTGATGTTGCTGATACAGGGCCTCTGCATGCCTATGAAGATATTCTATTATTTTAATGGACAAAATGTGCCTTTCTTTCAAACACAAGGACATTTCTAAGTGACTCCTAACTTTTGAATGCCAGTTTTGGAAAACATACATATACAACCCTTACCTGAAATATTTGCTTCAGCGAAAATAGTGCCCTCCTTAATTCTCTTCCATCAGAATTATAGAGTTTCTCTTTAAAAAAAAAGAAAATGGCATAACAACTTATTAACAAATTAGTCTAATTAACATAAAGAACATTAAGAATAACATAATACAAATTTAATTTTAAGATACAAATTCTAATTAGATCAGGGATTCAATCCTTGAAGGATTTTCCAGTTAAGTACCCATCTTGTTGAGTCTACAACTACAGTCAGATCACTATAGGGCTGCAACAACTAATCGACAAAATTGATAATGAATTTTGATGCAACGAATGTTATTATCGATTAGTTGAATTGATTTTATTAAATATAAGATGAGGGTGTTTTTCAGAGCAAATGCTCTGAGAAATACCCTTCATTTTATAATCCGACATCAAATAGAGGTTGATAATAACACTAAGATCCTCCACAGCTCTGCAGGGGACCTGGATCCTCCTCTCTGACAGCCGGTGGGCGTCTGTGCGATGGCTTCTATGATGGAGCACCAGCAGGGGCGGGGTGGGCCGGGGGGCAATTGCCCCCCAGGCCGCCCTGAATCTACATTAAACGGCCGCCCATTTAAGCGGCTGATCGGGCCACACCAGGGCTGTCTTTAACGCCCGCAGCATCCGCGCTAGGCCGGCCGAACTGGCCAGCACACCGAAATGCCATTGCAGCGTGTCTTACGGCCGCTTTAAGAGTCACAGCCACATCGGCTGCAATGGTTAATCATTAAGCGGCCGTAAGACACGCTGGCCGCTTTAAAATCATTAAGCGGCCAGTGTGTCTGCACAGTGCCGCCCGGTGTCCTGTGTGACTCCGCCCCCTTGAGCGGCACGTCACATCGTCAATGTGATGGGCCGCTCAAGGGGGCGGAGTCACACGGAACAGCTCCTCGTGACAGCTAGAAGAGCACGTTGGAGCACAGCACCAGTGAAGGATGCGGCAAAAACGTAAGTATTAAAAAAATACACTTTTGCTGCTGCAGCTAATGAAAAAAGTGAGGAAACTTAACTTGGGTACTAACCATATCATTTCTGCCAATTAAAAAAAAAAAAAATAGTTGGGGTAATAGGTGGAAGGGGAGCCATATTCAAAGGGGGAGGCTGCATTGGGACAACAATTAAATGCAAAATGGGGTGGCTAGGGGGTATAAGTACACAAAAGGGTGGTTGGGGCACCACATAAATCAATACACAAAGGTGGGGGGTGGGGGCTGGGTTCAAATTACATGGGTCAGTCATTAACAATGCAAAGGGGGGCATCAATACACAAGGGAGGGGGCTGGCTGGGGACATCACATAAATCAATACACAAGGGTGTTGGGGCATAATGTACAAAGGGGGCTGGCTGTGGGCACAAATCCACATGGGGCAATACACAAGGGTGTGGGGGGGAAATACATTAAAACCAAAGGGGGGGGCTGGCTGGGCATCAATACACAAGGGGGAAAACAAACAAACAACAAACCAGTGTGGAAAGCATTTTGGATGTGGGTGTCAGTGTCGCAGAGCCTGTCCTGGTGTTTGTGTGTTTGGATATCGGTGTGGCAGATCCTGTCCTGGCGTCTGTGTGTTTGGCTGTCTGTGTGGCAGAGCCTGTCCTGGTGTGTGTGTGTGTGTGTGTGTGTGTGTGTTTGGGTGTTGGTGTGGCAGAGCCTGTCCTGGTGTGTGTGTCTGGGTGTTGGTGTGGCAGAGCCTGTCCTGGTGTGTGTGTCTGGGTGTCGGTGTTGCAGAGCTTGTACTGGTGTGTGTGTTTGGGTGTCGGTGTTGCAGAGCTTGTACTGGTGTCAGGGCAGGCTGTTTGGGGACAAAATTGGCTCACCCTGGGCTGTTTGGGGATAAAGTTGGCTCACTCTGGACTGTAATTTGTTAATGTTATCTTGGTGCTGGTCGGGTTCTATGTGGGCAGTGTGGACAACAGGGCTGGCTTTGGGGGTGTGCATCCTGTGATCTATGCCTGTAATTTAAGGGTTTTTTATCTATACCTTTAATGCTTAGTTGTTATGTGATTTCCAGTTGATCTGTACCTGCAAAGCTGGGTTTGTGTGTTATTCTGCTATGCTATGTTTGCATACATTATTTATGTATACCTGCAAATACAGAGTTTGTATTTCTTATTCAGTTGATCTATACATGCACGTGCTGTTTACATGTGTTGTTTATTTGATCTATACCTGAACTACCGGGAGTAAGTAAAACAGAGATGTGGCTTAGTGAATGAGGGACAAAGGGACTCTGGGGATAATTACAGGCAGGGGCCCAAGGAAATGCCTAGGGTCCAATTTTTCCATATTTAAATTTTATTTTGTTACAAAGATTAGCTGTTTTTTAATGTATTAAACATAATTTTTTTTACTCCCAGTCCCATCACATTACATCACTATGCGTTAGAAAATCCAGAAAAGATGGGCATGTATAGTGGGCTGATTCGGTGGCGCAACGGGCCACTTGACTAGACTTGCCCCCCAGGCCTTAGGCTGCCAGCCCTCCCCTGAGCACCAGCGTGACATGACCTTCCGGTGCTCCACCACAGAAGCCCGGCAGAACTACCGGCCACCAGCGGAGGTTGTCTGCGCGCATTGCGCAACGTTGACCGGTTGTCCCTACTAGACACCAAGGAGTATGGAGCACTGGGGTAAGTCGGGGGGGGGGGCAGTGACCTATCTGGGGGGCAGAGTGGCATATCAGGGGGCAGAGTGGCATACAGGAGGTATAAGGCATATTTGGGGGTGGGCAGAGTGGTATATTAGGGGGGCAGAGTGGCATATCAGGGGTTATAAGGCATATCAGGGGGGCACAGTGGCATATAAGGGGTATAAGGCATATCTGGGGCTATAAGGCATATTGGGGGGCAGAGTGGCACATAGGGGGTTATAAGGCATATCGGGGGGGACAGTGGCATATTTGGGGGGCAGAGAGGCATATCAGGGGCAGAGTGGTATACAGGAAGTATAAGGCATATTTGGGGGTGGGCAGAGTGGCATATCAGGGGTTATAAGGCGTATCAGGGGAGCACAGTGGCATATAAGGGATATAAGGCATATTTGGGGGCAGAGGGGCATATCTGGGGCTACAAGGCATACCAGGGGAGGCAGAGTGGCATTTTGGGGGAAGCAGAGTGGCATATCTGTGGTATAAGGCATACCAGAGGGCACTATGGCATATAGGGGGTATAAGTCATATCTGGGGGACAGAGGGGCATATCGGGGGGGGACAGAGGGGCATATCTGGGGGTATAAGGCATATATGGGGGGGTCAGATTGGGAAATTAAAACAAGAAATGCATTTTTTCTGATGTTTGTTTTTCACATCCAGTTTGTTCATAAAAAAATGTTAATAAATGAAAAATGTACATTTATTTTTTTATCCGATTAATCGATTACTCGAAAAAAATCATCGCCCAACTCATCGATTATGAAAATGATCGTTAGTTGCAGCCCTAGATCACTACCATACTACTAGTCAGGTCAATACATTTTATTTATATAAATCAGTTTGATTCTTAACAGCGATCTTTGTAGCCATGGGTAATTTTGCGTGGTTGTTGAAAAATGGCCCAACAGAGACCTAAACATTGTGGAGTGTTGCTAACAGGATCTTTATAGTGTTTTAAAATCCTATTTTATGCATGCCACACATGAATCACTATGAAGAAATAAGTAGTGCAAGAGCATCACCGTTTACATACACTCTACCATTATGGTAGCTTTAAACCTCACTCAAAATGTCATGGGTGTAGCTGCTCTACCAGGCAAGGAGCTATCACAAGGGCACTAGGTATGGCAGTAGAAGGCCCTAAATGTCAGGACACGGGCAATCAGGTCGGGTAGGAGCGGACTTTGAATAGGGGACCACAGAACAGACTTTGGATAGGGGACGACGGAGCGGAGCAGACAAGGAACATGGCTGGCAGCCCTCAGCCAGGGCATACGTTGTCAAGTAAGCCGGGTCAATACCAGGAGATTAGAACAAAGATCACTAGGGGGCGCTTGTGTATACCGGTCAAACCATAAAAACATAAAGAAACAATAATAGTGTAATATTGTGTGCAGATGGTGACACTGTGTGTCAATGCTATGCACTCACAATGTGTATGTGTATTCAAGCTTCGTAACCATCAAATCCTCCGGGTGGACGTTTAGCAGGTATATGTAAGGAAGCAGAAAGACAAATAGGGACCACAATGGTGTGGTATCAAACGGTTGTCTCGGTACGCAAACGTGGAAACACCCAGTGGGTACATAGAATTCAATCCACAATGTAGTGGGATAAAATACTATTTATTTAAGGCTGTGTGCCAAATTAAAAACTTAATAACAACAATCCACAGAGGGATATATTAAAAAGCAAATAAAAAAGTCCATAAAAAGAGCTCTATAAAATCCTCAACGCGTTTCGCCAAGTGTGTGGCTTCATCAGGAGTGATTTCTATAATGATGTGTGGTCCTTTTAAATCGTGCCGGGCGCCATCTTGGTTCTCCGGCGTCTTACGTCAATACGTCTGATGTCGTCATCCCGTCTGTCCCATGGAACTCGGAGGTGAGTAAACAGAGTTTTATTAGTTCGTGTACAACGTATTTTATGTACATCCACTCATTTCGGATGTCACGGCAACGAGAGGTGCCGATCGGTAGTGATGGGCATGTATGGGGCGGTCTTAGGTGTCGCGGCAACGGTGCCGATCGGTGACAAAGTGCCCGTGTGGGGCAGTCACAAGGGCTACCGTCCGTACATACGGACGGGGCGGTCATAGGGGCTACCGATGGCGCGTACGGTTTGCCCGTGCCGCATAGTGTTCTAGGGGGGGGCGTGTCCCAAGATGCCGTGCATGGGTGCTGGAACAAGTAATGTGTTCCACCACGAAACGATGTTCAGACAATAATAATAGATAAATAAAGATAATAGATAATAGATAAATAAAGATAAAGCTTGAAAATCGGGAGTGAGCAGAATTGCATTAGTATCTTAACGTGAGTACGGTAAGTATTTGTAGAGTGTGTGGTTGGACTGAGATATTTATGTTTTATTTTTTCTTTTGTTAGGAACAGGCCCTAATCTCGAGTGTCATTTGGAGTGGGAGAATTTCTACATGGATGATGATGTCTAATATGGGTATATAATTAATTCCCTTGTATGAGTTATTATGTATATCCTCTAAATGGGAATAATTGGTGTTATTTTAATATTTGAATCAATGTGAACTGATTTTTCAATAAAGATGGATGTTGAATGGATTTCTAATAAAATATAGTAATTTTCCTCTTATTTGAGTGGTTTATTGGTGGATTATTGCTTGTAATGATTAGTAGGGATTCATTATATGTTGTTTGGTCCCTATATATTATGCCTCTTACACGTATATACTTAAATGGTGCTACACTGCTGAAATATTGTTGAAATATTGCAAAATGGATTATTAAGAGAAGTGCATTTCATACCATTACCACAGGATTTGTTTTGTAACAGAAATATGGACATATGTAGTGAAAAAATATGGACGTATGAAGTCTATAAGGACTGCATCATAGTGTTATAGTTTATCTTATGAAAATTTACATATAAGTCAAGATGTCCTGCTCCATATTTAGACCATCTAAATTTAGAGTGATCATTATAGAAATCACTCCTGATGAAGCCACACACTTGGCGAAACGCGTTGAGGATTTTATAGAGCTCTTTGGACTTTTTTATGGACTTTTTTATTTGCTTTTTAATATATCCCTCTGTGGATTGTTGTTATTAAGCTTTTAATTTGGCACACAGCCTTAAATAAATAGTATTTTATCCCACTACATTGTGGATTGAATTCTATGTACCCACTGGGTACAGACACACACCAGTGGAATACTGGTACAGATCCGGAGAAGTTGGAGGAAAGCAGAGGAGGAACGCCAAATACATATGGGCACTGTACCTTCACGAAAAGTGTAAGTGTGTTTCCACGTTTGCGTACCGAGACAACCGTTTGATACCACACCATTGTGGTCCCTATTTGTCTTTCTGCTTCCTTACATATACCTGCTAAACGTCCACCCGGAGGATTTGATGGTTACGAAGCTTGAATACACATATACATTGTGAGTGCATAGCATTGACACACAGTGTCACCATCTGCGCACAATATTACACTATTATTGTTTCTTTCTGTTTTTATGGTTTGACCGGTATACACAAGCGCCCCCTAGTGATCTTTGTTCTAATTTCCAAACAACCGGAGAGTGTTGTTTACGGGTTGCAACTGGGTATCCGGTCCAGCGACACAAAGGGAAGTATATTGACCACTTTTCTCTATATACCTTCTTTCACACTGGTTTTCATCACTTTCTTTTGATACAATACCAGGAGATCACAGGAACAAAAGCCAAATCAGAAGCCAAGAGGAAGGTCAGGAAAAGCAGGATCAAAAGAGTAAAATTCAACAGGAAATGGCACAGGACCAGGAAGCAGAAAAACAGAAAAGCTGAATACACTTCAATGCAAATGCCCCGCTTGCAGGCCACAGCAGGTATATAAGGGCAGGGCTACACCCAGGAAATATGTCTTAGCTGTCCCAAGTAATTAGAAATGGGTGCTCCTGACAGGATAGGGTGGCCACTAGTGGCTGCAGGTAGACACAACAATGTATAATTATCACATAGTCCAGGCTGGCAGGGTGGAATCCTGACACTGAAAGGGAAAATCAAGAAGCTTATAGTTCATCAATGGTGTAACAGAAATTTAGGGAAGGCTCTATTCTCATCCTTTTTAATGTGCAGTCATGGCCAAAGGTTTTAAGAATGACACACACATTAATTTTCACAAAGTCTGCTGTCTCGGTTTAGATGATGGCAATTTGCATATACTCCAGAATTTTATGAAGAGTGATAAGATGAATTGCGCTCAATTTGAAGGTCCCTCTTTTCCGTGAAAATCAACCTAACCCCCAAAAAATACTTCCACTGCATATCAGCCCTGTCCTAAAAGGACCAGCAGATATCATGTCAGTGATTCTCTCGTTAACACAGGTGAGAGTGTTGACGTGGACAAGGCTGGAGATCACACTGTTATGCTGATTGAGTAAGAATAACAGACTGGAAGGTTTAAAAGGAGAGTGGTGCGTGACATCATTGTTGTTAACCATGGTTACCTGCAAGGAAACACATGCTGTCATCATTGCTTTGCACAAAAAGGGCTTCACAGGCAAGGATATTGCTGCTATTGGATAATCAAGAACTTCAAGGAGAGAGGTTCAATTGTTGTGAAGAATGTGTCAGGGCACCCAAGAAAGTCCATCAAGTGCCAGGACCGTCTCCTAAAGTTGATACAGCTGCGGGATTGGGGCACCACCAGTGCAGAGCTTGCTCAGGAATGGCAGCAGGCAGGCACGCACAGTGAGGTGAAGACTTTTGGAGGATGTCAAGAAGGGCAGCAAAGGGAAACCACTTATCTCCAGAAAAAACATCAGGGACAGACTCATATTCTGCAAAACGTACAGGGATTGGACTGCTAAGGACTGGGGGTAACGTCATTTTCTCTGATGCATCCCCTTTCCGATTGTTTGGGGCACCCGGAAAACACAAGAGAAACCATCCCAGAGAAGACAAGGTGAGCGCTACCATCAGTCCTGTGTCATGCCAACAGTAAAGCATCCTGAGACCATTCACAATTTTGTCTAAGAACACAGCCATGAATAAAGAATGATACCGACACATTCAGGTTGAACTTGATGGACTGAAGTCTTTTTTTCTACCTACTATACAATACTACTATACTAACTTCTCCCAACCATCCAAGAACAATTTGGTGATGAGCAATGCCTTTTCCAGCATGATGGAGCACCTTATCATAAGGCAAAAGTGATAACTAAGTGGCTCAGGAACAAAACATCAAAATTTTGGGTCCATGGCCAGGAAACTCCCCAGACCTTAATCCCATTGAGAACTTGTGGTCAATCCTCAAGAGGCAGGTGGACAAACAAAAACCAACAAATTCTGACAAACTCCAAGCATTGATTATGCAAGAATGGGCTGCCATCAGTCAGGATGTGGCCCAGAAGTAAATTGACAGCATGCCAGGGCGTATTGCAGAGGTCTTTAAAAATATTGACTCTTTGCATAAACTTAATGTAATTGTCAATAAAAGCATTTGACACTTATAAAATGCTTGTAATTATACTTCAGTATACCATAGTAACATCTGACAAAAATATCTAAGAACACTGAAGCAGCAAACTTTGTCATTTTCAAAACTTTTGGCCACAACTGTATTGTAGTTTTCTATTGATCTTCTAATAGTGACTGTTACCAACTATCAACCTAATATATTCTAATTATATTCTTCTTATTCCAATTGGACTGCTTTTTATTAGTAGTGTCAATTTACACCCATCAGCCATAACATTATGACCACCTGCCTAATTTTGCATCTTTTGCTGCCAAAACAGCCCTGACCCGTCGAGGCATAGACTACACTAGACCACTGAAAGTGGGCTGTGGTATCTGCCACCAAGACATTAGCAGCAGATCCTTTATATCCTGCATGTTGCGAGGTGGGCCTCCATGGATCAGAACTGGTTTTCCAACACATCCCACAGATGCTCCATTGGATTGAGACCTAGGGACACTGGAGTACATGTCTACTCCTTGTTGTGTTCCTCAAACCATTCCTGAACCATTGTTGCCTTGTGGTAGGGCACATTAACCTGCTGAAAGAGGCCAATGCTATCACGGAATACCGTGTCCATGGTGTGTACATGGTCTGCAACAATGCTTAGGTAGGTGATATGTGTCTAAGTAACATCCACACGAATGGGGGGACCCACAGTTTCCCAGCAGAACATTGCCCAAAGCATCACACTGCATCCGCCAGCTTGCCTTCTTTCGAAAGTGCATCAGTGCACAGTGTAAGTCCCACTTTTGCTATGAAAACTTCCCTGACTCGTTGATCCATGGACTTCACTAAACCTCTGAAGGTGTGCTGTGGTATCGTGCACCAAGACATTAGCAGCAGATCCTTTAAGTCATGTAAGTTCTCCAGGTAAGCGACAGACACGCACCCAGCCATTCACGTGATGTCAAACAAAAACGTGTTTCATCAAACCAGGCCACCTTCTTCCATTGCTCTGTGGTCCAGTTCTTATGCTCACTTGCCCATTGTACAGCAGTCAGCATGGGCACCCTGACTGGTCTGCAGCTATGCAGCCTCATACACAAACTGCAATGCACTGTGTGATCTGACACCTTTCTATCAAAACCAACATTAACTTTTTCAGCAATTTGAGCTACAGTAGCTCATCTGTTGAATTTGACCACATGGGCCAGCCTTCACCCCCCACATGCATCAATGGCCTTGGTGCCCATGAGCCTATGGATTCACTGCTTTTCCTTCCTTTCATAGGTATTGACCACTGCAGTTTTGGAGATGCTCTGACCCAGTCATCACAATTTGGCCCTTATCAAAGTTCCCCATATCCTTACACTTGCCCATTTTTCCTGCTTCTAACACATTAACTTTGAGGATGAAATGTTCACTTGCTGCCTAATATATCACACCCACTGACAAGTGCCATGATAAAAAGATTATCAGTCCTATTCACTTCACCTGTCAGTGGTCATATTGTGTAATTTAAGTTCTTATGCTTGTGAGCTCTTAGTTACTCCCTCACTTCATTCTCTTATGAAATACTAAAATAATAAACTAGTCTCTTCCCCTTTCCAAAATTTAGCAGCTAACTTAAATAAACCAGCCTCATCAAAAATGCCTCTATCCGTACCAGCAACTTTATATAGGTTTACTGGATATGTTCTCAAACGAAAGATGGCAGAAATCACTAAACCACGTGGTTTTTAAAAAGCTTGAAATGTTAGACCCATCTGTCAAAGTTCACAATATCCTTGATCCTTCTATCTGCAGCGCACTAAATTGATTTGAGACATAACGACAAGTAATACAGGCTTCTAACAAAAGGGGCTGCTGGTGCACATTAGTATATAACAACCCTTCCATGCTGGTCATTTTATAGTCATCGAAGGTGGACCATTTTTCTTTTTTTCTTTGTAACCCTTTCCATGGGGAAAAATAAACAACTAATGGATTTTGTGACATTGCTGGATGACCCAATAAAAAGTTAGGTAAACTTTTTTTCTTTACATTTGGCATGCTTTGAGTGCCAACCTAATGGCAGCACAGAGGATGCCTGGATGGACTTCATGCCACCCTACTACACTTCATACCCTACTAGATGTAGGGTGAAATTTTTTTTATTATTATAGTTACTAACTTAAACTTAACCCCTTTGCTGATTATATGAATAGAAGAATAGCCTGGCAGTCCTGAAACATTGGGTTCATTCACTGAACCCCTCACGTCAGTAGTTGATGAATAACTAACCAAATAATGATTCTCACGAACACTGCTTGAATGTAAATGATGGCTACTGTCTTTCAAATGGGCATGCAGTCATATAGCCAATAATTATTATTCTAAGGGTGAATAACAATTATTAAAACTGAACCTTTATTTTGATATTTAGAATTGTTTTAAAGAGGCTCTCGACGACAAACCAACATTAAAATCTCAGTAATTAGAGATAGCCATGCAATTTACAAGAAAAGGTTGCATATGCAATATATGTAACCATTCACACTTCACAACTTTTGCAATAATTCCATTTTGTACATACCAATTATTGCAACTGTACCACATTTAGGAGTATAGTATGCCATACATAAATGTAAGCTATAAAATTAGCACTGACATATAAAAAGCATGCTGAATTTGAGATCCATTGTGTCTTAATGCAAAAAATACTCACCAATACATGTGTGGACTCTAACTGAGAGTTTGGTCCTGAGTATTATACTATTTTTCTTGCCTCTCCTAACAAAAGAAAATAAAACAAATATAAAATGGCATACTTGTAAAGAACCGTTGTAATGAAGAGTTGAAACCAATTATTAACTATAAAGATGAGGACTGTGGACTAGAGCCCTGCGCTGGACTGTTTTTTTAATCCCACTCCCGCTGAATTTCTGACCAATACCACCCGCTCCGGCAACATGTGTGTTCCAATCCCGCCCACTCCCGCAACATGTGTGTCCAATCCTGCCCACCCCCTAACTTGAACTGCAGATTTCCCGATCACTCCCGCAAGGCTGCCTTTGATTTGCTCGCACACAGCGTCTCTTCTCTTGTCCTGCCCAGGAACCCAGCAGAGTCACTTGAAGTTACACAAATTCATGTGACTCCGCTGGGTTCCTGGGCGGAACAAGAGAAGAGACTCTGTGTGCGAGCAGGATTACTGGGACCCACAGGTACATTGTCTGACCGCCCACACGTTTTTTACTGTGGACTATCTAGGAAGCCTTACATACATCCTCATTGGGATATACTCTTTTATTAAGTGGTTACATAAATTGTAGAGTTTTAATTGTTTAAGAAATTTGAGTTTAATAAGAACTTTCCTTGGGCATTGCTCAGTTTAGGGGGTTTAGAGGTTTGTAGCAATTTCATACCCTCTGTTCACTATCTGCCATTTAGCATTCCTGATAATAGTGTTGGGAAAGTTTACCCATTTCCCCTGCATCTGTTATGATTGATCCCTCCTGTGATCTTATATGACTAATGTGATGGTTATTTAGTTTATCTAAGTTTACCCAACTTGTTTCCCTGGTGGAAGAATGTGTTTCTTGTATAATCTAGTTGTCACTGGGCTCTCTCAGTTAGCCTGGGTGTCTTGAAAATTGTTATCCTCCATTGGGGCCTGAAGGTATGTGTGATATAGTACTCATGTTTAAAGTTTCAAATTTGGTTTGCTATTCTTTTTTAATTTTCTATTTATAAAGGAGGAGAAAATCATCTCACTGTGATCTCCCCTCTCGTTGAGCACATTGTTATCAGGGGCACCACTATTAAGCCAGTTGGGCAATTAGGCAAATCAGAGGTCAGAAAATGGCCTGGACAGACCCTTCAATGTCTCAACTATTGAGATTCAGTGTTTCTGTCAATGTCTATGGTGAACTGCACACTAGCACCTGCTGGAAGGGAAGAGTCCAGGCTGTCTCTTGTGCGGTAGTGGTGAGATTTGCTGAGTGGCCCCTTTAACCCTCTGAGTGCCAGAGGTCAGGACCAATTTCTCCCCTCTGGGAGGCCTTGTCATTTTCACATATTTCTGCATCCTTTTGTTTAACTGTGATCCCTTTGGAAAGTTTCCATTTTACCCAGGGAAAACTATATATATCAGGGTTTTTTTGTTTTGCCGTTTCCAACAGAAATCCAGCTCCTTCGATATTTACATATGTTTTTATCTTATAAAACTACCAAAATGAAGTTTGTTTAAAAATGTTATTTAAAACTACAACTTCCCCTTAGTATATTTTTATTGAACATATGTAGATATAACAATATGGTTTCCAACATACAGTAAAGATTTCATAATTACACAAAATTCTAGGCAGCCAATCTGTGGCAGGAAAATAGGGCCATGGGGGAGTTGTGCTGCAGCTATGGGGCAGCTTATCCTAAAGGTAAGTCAATTTTTTTCCTACAAGTTAAAGAATGCATATTAAAGTACTTACACTAGGGTGTCCTTTTAAGGGCATTATAGTACATCCTGATGCACAAACAGGTAAAATGACAAGTCAAGAGACAAGCAACAACAACAAAAAAATTATGCAAGCCAATTATTATTTTCTTCCAATTTCAGCCAAAAGTATGTTTATATATGCTGTAGTTCAAGGTAAGATAAAGGAATATAAAATGTTATATAAAGGAAAATGAGAAACCGTCAGCTTTGTAGATGTAGTAGTAAAACACGGCAGTCTCCACTTTTTCACAATGTCAAAAGGATATGGAAGGTACTCCATTTTAAAAAATTGGAACAATTTGTATCATTATCTGTGCTATCATTATGTAACAGGTTTTTCAGTTATTATTGGAACTTCTGGTTTATTTGATGCTTTACTTTTGTCACCGTCATGGACCATTGAATGCTGGAGGTTTGTAGGCATGTACAACTTCAAGGTGAACAATTAACTCCCCGTTTCATATTTTCTATGGGATGACAGGCCTTTAAGACCAATCAGGAATTTGCTTATTCTATATTTTCCAATATGGTGTAAAATAGTCTCACTATCCCTACATTTTCTTCCTGATCCAAGTAGCTATATTACCTTCTTAAAAAGATTTAAAATGAAGTTCCTTACCCAGAGTCCTCTTGAAATCCTTCAAATTCACTGCTTTGCTCTTCTAAGGTCGACTCTAAATCCAAATAAACACTACTGTGTGACAGTTGAAGTGTGCAGTCATCAATCTGTGTGATAAAATATGTGTCAATTTGAGAAGCTCAATGTTTAAAATTTTAATTTCAGGCATAGTTTGTTTGTTCATCTCTGACTCCATTGTTATTATTTAAGTAATGTAAGATGGCTTTTAAGATTGAGCCTATATTTCTTTATCCTGTAATTCAGAAGTTAATTTAAAAAACGTCTATATATGAAAAGTGACAATGAGCTTTCTACATACTGCACAGATGTACACTGCTTTTACAATGTCTATGTGCCAAATGTTTTTGGGCCAACACATCAAAACACCTGTTGGTGGGACGGAACATTACCAGCCCTCCGTTGTTTATCACTTACATGACATATCATATAGCATGTGCTAATAAATATAGGGCAAACTTTTAAAGAATATATATGATGTCTTGTGTAGTTCAATACCAGATAAAAATGGACATGAATACAGTTTTGAAAGGCAGACTCGGTGTTGTAAATGTTTCCCATGTTTATCCTCTAGATTTTGTACTAATTTCAACAGAGCCATCCTTACATTTTGTTTCTGAAAGTTTAAATTGTTGTTATCCACTACTTGTTATATCCCACTTACTCCTTGTACTGCACCGCAGAATATTATGCTACCATTTAAATCAATACTTAATCATAACCACTGATCATATTTTTTTTTTATTTGGGACACATACATAGATAGCACTGCTATATCATGAAAATCACTTTATATGCAAACCTGTTATTTATAATGATATAGCAAAACTTAAGTTAACATTGTACTTTCTAAATATTAGAATGTTTACATTAAAATAATATACAGTATATACTGTATATATTTAGAAATGGACTAGGTAATACATCTATTACAAGGCAATACATCTATTACTTTGCCTGCATATGTTATTTACTTTTTTTAATTACATTTAGTCATTAATTCCCTTGCAAGGCCTTGGCTATTGTGTTGCATGGTACATATATATTATATAGAATAACTATTTTGGGCAGAAACTAGATTAGACATGTATTTAGGATTCCTGGCTAAAGCTTAACGTAGCATTTCCTACTTTGATTAATAGCTCACTATCACAACAGGGGACTTTTTTCTGACTTGTTACTTTTTCTTAATGCTTATATGAGATTCTAGTTTTCTTCCTTAATTAACCTATATGGCATCCTCACCCTGCCTTCCTTTCCTAACAAATTCTTCTCATATGGACTGTATTCCCACCTTAAAATTACAGTGACTTGTACCTTATCAGTCTGTTTCAACAGAGAATGACCCCTACACTGGTACGAATATGTGAATGTGTGTGTGTATGCTGTTAACAGTGTGTAGGAGTGTGTTTGCATGTTATTAGAGTGGGTATGTGTGTTTCTGAGAATATAGCGTGAGAGTGTTAAGTGTTATTGTGTGTGGGTGTGTGTTAGCATATGTTGTATGCTGTTTGTAATTATACAATGTTAGAGTATGAGTGTTAATGTATGTTGTTAGAGTGAGTATGCATGTTAGTACATGTTACTCTGTAAGTGTTTGTGCTACTTGCTGTGTTACCACAGGGCACCACGGCAATACTGCAACTGCAACCAGGTGCCAGTAACCTTAGGCTCACCCCTGCCCACAAAAAAGGATACCTATTAAAATCCTTACAAATTATGTTTAATACTCATTCTACCTCTTCTAATATTTGAAAAAATAACTACACCAACTGTTTGCCAAGTTATATAAATTCTGATAAAATGAGGCATCCTAGCAAGTTCGCCCCTCAAAGGTTTCAGACAATACCTTGAGATGAAAATTATTCCTAGGTCAACTCATGCACAATCATTTTAACAGAAAAACTTAAATTCTGAAATAGTGGAAAACAAACTGACCATTGCAAATTAGCTTGGCAGAACTGCTAATGTAAGAAAAATGAAAATGTTTCTTTAAAAGTTTCTAGTGCCACTCTTTCAAATCAAATGGTTTTAGGGGGTTAAGACGTTATATTTTCTATTTGGAAGCTATCTTTATGAAACATACACATAACACCTACTCTATATTTAATTATCACAGAAATTCACTTTCAAAGTTGACAAGCGTTCCATATCCAATACTCGTCAAAGAAATTACCTTGAATGAAGAGTATTTTACTGTTGAGAATTGACTTTCTACACTTAAGATTCATTGATACAATATCTGGCAAATGTTCTGACCATTATATATTTCATATTTATGTGTGATTTCCAAATATCTTCAAGAATGTGACATCTATTAGCAACTCTTCGACATAGATAATTAGATAAGACAAAGATAAGTAGCTGGTCATTGTTCCAAAAAAAGCTGCCTGCGATCTATTTTTAGCAAGCTGAACAAGCAAATGCCATTCTTACAACTAGTGCCTCTACTTGTTAACTCATGCGTGGAAGATTTAGATATTTATATGGCGTAACTAACTACATTCAATTCTGCGTGGGGGGTTAACCAGCGTCAGAAGACAACATTTCGGTAGCGGATTTTTCTCGTTTTGTTGTTATCCATGCTAACCGCGAACGCCTGCATGATCTGTAACCAACTAGCTCGTGGTTCAGGCATTGTTTTATATGCAATAAAGAGGGACTGAAGTCCCTCTTTGGTTTTTGACCTACAGCACTACTATATAAAAACAGTTCCCTTCAGACTAGCAGCTGGTCTTCATTTTTATGCGATGGGGGCAAGTAGCTTATTTCTGTATACGGCGAACTAACAAAACGAACATTAATCATAATAAATACGTATAAACGTATTTACGGAGGCAGCTGCTTAAAATATCCAAAGCGCATGCACGCCTTAAATGGTGATGAATACGAAGAAGCGCATTCAATTATCTCTACCGCAACCAAAAATATGATTTACCTTATGTGGCGCTTTAAGCAGGCGATGCACTCCCGCAATCTGGTTAATGAGTGGAATATCATTTCTAAAAGAGTACACTGGCGGTCGAGTAGGTTCGGGAAAGTTTGTACTGTTAAATGGGTCAGTATCGTCAAGAAACTGTACTCTGCACAGAACTGTAGCCATGTTATCTACGTAGCTGAACGCCTGAAAGCCCTCCACCCATAAGGCGGATAGAGAAGGTAATCTGCGAGCTAAAACCCTTTCCACCAGCAGCTCCTGCCAATCACTACCCACCTCCTCCGACCAATAGGATGATAGACACTGCTTTACCGCTTTAAGTAAATAATCACACTCCACTCAAAAATATTTATAAATACTTACAAGCACTCCTGTTTCTTTAACCCCTTTAGTCTCAGGGGTTTATCATACCTCAAGCCCCAGAGCAATTTTGCCATTTTTGCACTATTGTAGGTTCAGCGATTATTCCCCTTTCCTGCGAATAGTGTACCCATGTAAACTATATATTGTTTTTTCAAGGAGAGGGGGCTTTCTTGTGATACCATAGTAAGATAATTAGCAAAAAAATTTAGGCTGAAAAAATTAAGTAAAAACTAACAAAAATTAGAAAAAAAAAATTCTTTACATATTTTGCCCTCTGAATACCCACAAAATTAGGTAAAGTGATGGTAAATCCCCTCCAAATGTATCAATTCAGGTGGCCTGATTTCAGAAGTACCTCATTTATATAGATTTTCCATACTTTCCCAGCACCAGGGAACACTATAAGGTGTACATTATTCTTTACAAAGCCGTAGAATTTTTACATTAGGTATGATGGGATTGCAACTCTAATTTTAAACAAATAAACCCAAATACCCACAACAGTATATATTTCTGTAAAGCAAACAAACCAGACTATCTTATCAGGGGTATTTGGGCACTATTCATGCAGCTATTTGGCCACAAATCAATGTCAAAGGTGGCCGCAGAAATTATTTCTTGCACTTCTGTGTTGCTTAGATGTTTTTGCACAGGGTATGTGTTACGGCAGAGAAACCCGGCCAAAATGGTTTAGCTGCATCTCCTGATTACGGAGATACCCCACATCCTTAGTTTTTTTCTTCTAGAGGGCCATATCCATCACTTACATATAATACCCTATAGGTATAGTACTCATGGCTTAACAGGTTTAGGGGTTGTAAACGGGGGCAGGGGGTTATACTTTTTAGATGTTGTGTTTGCAATGGGATGGATGTTTTTTTCTTTGTTTTTAATTATTATCATTTTTATAATTTATTTATTTTTTGTATTTTTTTTTAATTGCACAGTCCTCATGAACATGTTATTAATGCCAGTGATGTCACAATGACATCATTAAGCTCACTTTATTGTTTTTTTTTAAATTCATTTTATTATTTTAGTGATGCACCGATCACACTGTGATCTCCATGCAAGTCCCCATACACTTGCATAGAGATCACAGTGTCTGTGATCAATGCCTTATCAGAGTGATCAGATATCCCAGGAGAGTCTAGACAGACCCTGCAGGGGATATCCTATCCTCCAATTACCTTCTGGGTGACATCAGCAGTGATGCGACCTGGAAGGGAATGCCCAATCTCGTGATTGGGTATTTAAAACTGTATCAGTTTTCTGGCGTTCGGACCTGAAAACTGTTACAGGAGATCGGGCAGCATAAAGCCAGCGATGCTGGCTTCTGCTGACAGAGGGGAGCCCAGGCTGTCAAACGACAGCCTGATCTCCCGTGTAGTGGCAGGGATGTGTCCCTGCAAGAAGGTCAGGACGTCCATAAGGGTTTCTTGGCATGTGTGTGTTTTTAACACATACCTACTATTAGGAGGCATTTTGTCTATTATATGACATGGGCAGCTAAATCGCCAGCAATTGCAATTGTGCAAATGTATTGCAGCAACATTTTTCCATAGTGCAACAGCGGTACTAAAAAGTAAATCCATAAAAGAAAAGCCACCCAATTGTGCCACAAAATGTGGCCCCTTTTCATGATGTGTAATGTTTTTGAAATAAAATAAACTAATAAAATTAACTGTCATATCTGAAATGGTGGGATCGTATCAGCAACATAGACATGCATAAACATCTTTTTGTTTCCATATATGCGGCTGAGAGGTTGTATAAAAAAAGATTCTCTTTTTTTCTAATTTATTGGGTATTGAAGCACACGTATCACTTCTTTTTTGTATACATCTATAAAGGCTGGGAATTCTGATTACATATACTCTATTATTATGCCAGAGTAGCTTTAGGTACTTTATAAATCCACAATTTTTTATTTTTAGACAAATCCAATATTATTTTTATTTGGTGGTAGTAGTGAAACACTTTTTTTGACATTTTGTTTGTTCAATCATTCCCTTCTCCATGTTCAGTGTTCCCACACAATTTATATTTAGTTTTTTCTTTAGGACAAATAAGCATACCTGGGAGCTCACATCATCTCAAACTGCTTTCTTGAACATAACAATGAATTCACAGTACTCCATTGGCCTCCATAGTTACCAGATCTCAATCCAATAGAGCACATTTGGTGGAACGGGAGATTCGCATCATGGATGTGCAGCCGACAAATCTGCAGCAACTGTGTGACACCGTTGTGTCCATATGGACCGAAATCTCTGAGGAATGTTTCCAGCACCTTGTAGAAGGTATGACACAAAGAAAGAACCCCTGGAGTCATAGGCGTAAGGGGAACATGACCCTGCCAGCACTACAGGACGGTGCACATGGTATTAGGGCAGGGAAGGGTTAACCCAGCAAGGGTTAGCACGAGGAGAGAATGCACAGGGAACGAGGGAGGAAGTCACAAGGAACGTGACTGTAGAGGGAAGGAGACAGGGCTATAAAGCCCCTTTAAGCACACGTGCAGGGGGCAATTACTAAGCAGTTTCCCACCCTTTCTCCCCTTTTGTTTTTTGGCTATGTGTTTCCATGTTGGCTGGTGTTTTTCTTTCCCCCTTTCTTTTTTTTGCAGGATACGTTTTATTTGCAAGGGTCATGAAGGTATTTCTGAAGGCAAAAGGGGGTCCAGCCCGGTACTAGCAAGGTGTACTTAATAAATTGGCCAGTGAATATATATATATATATATATATATATACACACACATACATATATATGAAAGATAATATATATGTTGTACATACAGGACAATAGATGGACATATATTGTCACTAGATCTTAAATTTTTCTCGTTACATGTTAAATGTTTTTATGCTGCACTTTTGCAGATTTTACCTGGCATCATACTCGCCAGCGGTATATTTATTCCATCATTTTTTAGTAAAAAAATACAAAATAGCAATAAAAAAACAATTTTAAAAATATTTAAATATATTTATTTATATATTTTAAACAAAGTAGGTGCCCAAACACCTCAAGCCCCTCCCACTAGAAATATACATACAAAGCTCTTAGTTGCCCCAAGTACAAAATAAGAAAGAAAGAAAGAAAAAAAAAAAGAATGTGAGGGGGCATTTTATATATAAAATTTTAAAACCCATGAACAGGGGATGTCATTCTACTCATGGGATGTGGAAGAAATTCTAAGAAAAATTGCAAAAATTGTTTAATGTTTCAGTGTTTATTGACAGACTATACAAAAAAAAGTGGTATTAAGAGAGAGCTTATTTGTCCTTGAAATTTTTTTTTAAATATATATATATATATATTTAAGTTACACTAAACGTGGAAAAGGAGTTATGCAAAATATATATTCATTATTAATTGTATGTTTGTTTTTAAAAACAAACACTTCCTTGTTACCTAGGACTTTCTTCTGGGAGTTATGTGAAACTGCAGAGAAATCCACCAAAATATAACCGCATCTTCAACAACCCCCGTACATAGACTTGTCATGGTTTTTGGAAGTAACGGCAGTATCAGAACATACAAATGACAACTTAAATTTTGCTGGGCATGTGTTTAGGGGCCCAACAGTATAAAAATACCGCACAAAAATATTTCAGTAGGAGTGTTTGTCATTCCGCCACCATCAGGTTTTCCATAATATTAATTTCTGGAGTTTAAATAAAAAACAATCTTCTGCTTTGATCTAAATGAAATATAAACATTGCTTTTATTGTAAATTAATCTTAACTGTAACTTAGATATGTCTCTGTCCTGTGTTGGCCCTGTGGAGTTGACCGAGGCACCATGTTACACATTTGGTGGAATTGCAGGGCTCTTTGGTATTTTTTACCCATCTTCCATTTTAAAAAATCTACCATTAAACACTAAACACTGTCAAATTCCTGATCCCTTCTTGCTGGAAACCAAAGTCCCCCAATCTTTAATTAATGTTTAACTAAGGTGCATGAGATCTTCTCCTTTGAAAGGCTCTCCGACAAAGTGGTGGACCAGCTGGAGAAATATAGAACCACATGGTTTTATTGGCTTGAGCGCAGGGAACTGAATTTTGACAGCTGCTCCAAGCAGAAGGCTAAGGTGCTGCCCCCATCTGAAAATGGAAGTTCAGAGGAGTCAATGTTCTCTTCAACAGGCCTGTCTCTTTCCCCATGAACCCTAAATTCCTTGCCTTTGAGAAGGGGAGACGTGGAACTATGTGTGCCCTCGAGTGTGTAAGAGTGTTGGAAGCTGCACACATAAATAGGGCTGCAACAACTAATCGATGAAAATCGTTGCCAACGAATTTTATTATCGATTAGATTAATCGATTTTTATCGATTATAAAATGAGGGTTTTTTCAGAGCAAATGCAAAATAATGAAAAATACCCCTCGTTTTATAATCCGTTTCTTTCAGTGTGACTCACAGCAGTTACTACTTACAGTACCTCCCTGCAGTCACTGATGATTGGCCCCGCCCCTTTTCTCTACCAGTCCCTCCCTGCAGTCACTCTGACGATTGGCCTGCCCCCTTTTCTTCCAGTCCCTCCCTGCAGTCACTCTGACGATTGGCCCCTCCCATTTCCTTATAGCGTCCACACTGCTCAGCAACTCATCTGAGTATAAAATTAATATTTGGGCTGCTGAAAGTTAGGGGAGGGGGGGTTAATTTAGGGGCAGTTATGGTTAATGGGTTGTTTAGGGTTAATTCAGGGGCAGTTATGGTTAATGGGGTGTTTAGGGTTACTTTAGGGGCAGTTATGGTTAATGGGGTGTTTAGGGTCAATTTAGGGGCAGTTATGGTTGATGGGGTGTTTAGGGTCAATTTAGGGGCAAGTATGGTTAATGGGGTCGTTAAGGTTAATTTAGGGGCAGTTATGGTTGATGGGGTCGTTAGTGTTAATTTAATGCTGAGGACTGAAGCTTAATTTAATTACCGCATTTGCTCGATTATAAGACGACCCCCCAAAATCTGAATATTCATTTGTGAAAAAAAGAAAAAGCCTAAATATAAGACGACCCTATAGGAAAAAAGTTTTACTAGTAAATGTTAATTCATGTAAACTATGTGAACATTTGTTTTTAAATAAAAGCTATGATTGAGAAAAATTTTGTTTTTATTTCCTTTTTTTTCAACCCCCCCCCCCAGTTATGCACAACTGCCCCCTGGTTTGCCACTCTGCCCCAGAAATGCCTTATACCCCCTATATGCCACTGTGCCCCATGATATGCCTTTTGACCCCCTATGTGCCACTCTGCCTCAAGAATTGTCTTATACCCCTATATGCAACTCTGGCATTTAGGGGGTTAAAAGACATATTATGGGGCAGAGTGGCAAATAGGGAGGTATAAGGTGTGATGTAATGTTATGTTGATTTGTGACACTGTTAATGTTGTTAATTTCCAAACTCTAAAGTTCTACCTTAAATACTAATATATGGTCTACCTTAAGTCCTGTGATGCAACTAGGAGGGGGCAGCAGAGAGAGAGGAAGAGAGAGCATGGAATAAAGAAGTTGTTGCCTGATCTGTCTGTCTTTATTGTACATACAACACATGGTACCAGGAGTGTATCTAAAGAATAATGGCAAGCAGCACAAGAAACATTCCTCCCCTGGATTTAGAATCTGGAAATGTATCAGAGAACTGGGCAAAGTGGAAGGAGCTGATAGAGCTGGTTTATGCAGGCCCTGATGCAGCACAATGGACTGATCAACAAAAGGCTGCATACTTTCTCATCAGTGTTGGCCAAACAGGCCGGGATGTATGCAGAGCATGGTGTGCAAGTGGAAACATAGCTCCAGAGGACAAGAAAAAGACAGAGGTACTCTTTGCAAAGTTTGATGAATATTGTAATCCACGAAAAAACACCACAGTGCAAAGAAAGCTGTTCTATGAGAGGAACCAAGGGGGCAGTGAATCAGTTGATGAGTGGGTCACACAGTTACAATTGCTTGCAAAAGACTGTGCATTTCATGATAGCAGTGATATGATAAAAGACAGGATATTAATGGGCAGTCAGTTCAAAGAAGTGCAGGAAAAGTTACTGCAAGAGGAAGAATTAACCTTTGAAAAAGCTATCAGAATTGCGAGAGCATATGAGATGTCAACAAAAGACTTGCAGGTACTGGGAGGTCCACAACCACAAGTCAGTGCAATTGAAAAGCAATCTAGAAGTCACATAAGAGAAAAAGCTGACTGGAGAGGGAATAAAAGAGAAAACAGAGCTAGGAACACAGAAACAACCTGTGGATATTGTGGAAACACACACTACAAAGATATGTTATGCCCTGCAAGAGGCCAAATATGTAATAAATGCAGAAAAAAGGGGCACTTTGCCAAAATGTGTCATAATGGAATGAGCTATAGGAAGCCACAGACACGACCAGTGTATAATATAGATGATTTGGACAACCATTCAGATGATGACACAGACGGCTCACAGATATACCTTGCATCGGTGCAGAACACACAACACTCTGCAGATGAAGCAGTGGTCACCTTACATCTAGGGGATGCTAAGATCCCTGTCAAGTTTAAGATTGACACAGGAGCTCAGGTAAATTGCGTGCCAGGACACATATATCGCAAATTCCTCAGTAAGGAATTACAACTCGAAACGCAAAGGCTACCAAAGCTAAGAGGTTATGGAGGAGAGGTCCTGGATGTTATTGGACATTGTCATACAAAATGTGCCTATAAAGGATCTGAAACTAACTTACAGGTGTTTGTAATAGAAACACAGGCTCCTGCTGTGCTGGGTCTGCGGACGAGCCAAGAGATTGGTCTTATCAAAATTATAATGACTGTTAACAACGGTGAAAACATACTTACAGCTCACGGCATTAAACATGATTTCAGTGATGTATTCAGAGGACTCGGATGTCTTCCAGGGATATGCAAAATCCGGATCAAAGAAGGGGCACACCCTGTTATACATGCACCAAGGAAAATACCTTTAACGCTTCAAAGCCAAGTAGAACAAGAACTCTCAAGGATGGAAAAATTGGGAGTGATCAAAAAGGTCACAGAACCTTCTGAATGGGTCAGCTCTATGGTGGTGGTGGAAAAGAAAAACACAGGAGCAATCTGTATATGCATTGACCCACGTGATTTGAACAAGGTAATAATGAGAGAACATTACAGACTACCCACTCTAGAGGACATAGCACACAAACTTGTTGGGGCATCAGTGTTCAGTGTACTAGATGCACAGTCTGGGTACTGGCAACTACGTTTAGATGAGAACAGCAGTCGCCTCACCACGTTTAACTCCCCGGTTGGACGATGGAGATTTACAAGAGTACCTTTTGGTGTAGCATCTGCTCAAGAAATGTTCCAGAAAAAATCACACGAGCTAATTTCAGGCCTGCAGGGTGTGGAAGTCATAATTGATGATTTATTGGTCTATGGCAAAGACCGTGCGGAACATGACAAGAACCTGATTGCTTTGCTTAAGAGATGTCGTGAGAAGAATATGAAGCTCAACCCGAACAAACTGCAGATTGGTGTTGAGGAGGTAAGCTACTTTGGGCATATCATCAGTAAAGATGGTTTAAAACCTGATCCCAACAAGATACAAGCAATCATTAAAATGCAAGCACCAACTTCCAGAAAAGAACTAGAAACAGCACTGGGCATTTTCAATTATCTGTCAAAGTTTTCGCAGGGTTTAGCCCAACAAACAGCACCTCTACGAACTCTACTGAAGAAAAATGCATGCTGGTCTTGGGATGCTAATATGCAAACAACGTTTGAGAAAATAAAGGCCACCATAAGCAAACAGCCCGGACCCATCTTGAAATATTTTGATGTAAACTGTGATACTGTTCTTCAAGTAGACGCATCACAATTTGGGTTGGGTGCAGTACTGACACAAAGAGGTCACCCAGTGGCCTATGCCTCGAGGGCACTTACGGCAGCTCAATCCAACTATGCCCAAATTGAAAAGGAAATGCTAGCCATTGTCAACGGATGTGAAAAATTTCATCAATATATCTATGGGCGTCCAGTATTAGTGGAAACGGACCACAAGCCTTTAGAACACATAATGCTGAAACCACTAAACTTAGTCCCTCCACGCCTACAGAGAATGGTAATGAAGCTGCAACCATATGACCTTACTGTCAAATACAGACCAGGGAAAGAAATCCCAATGGCAGACACGCTATCCAGAGTGTTTCCAGCAGGACATGACGCACGGGATGAACCTGATCTGGAGGAACAAGTGCACACAGTCTTAGTCAATGTACCCGTCTCAGATGTCAGATTGGAAAGTATTCAAAAGGAAACGTTACTGGACAAGCAACTAGAAAAACTTTGCCGGGTCATGTGCAATGGTTGGCCGGAGAAGCGCAAAAAACTACCACCAGAGTTACAGGAATTCTGGCCTGTGAGACATGAATTGTCAAATAACGAGGGCATTATCTTCATGGGTGAACGTATACTCATTCCTAGAAGTCAACGGAAAGTGGTTTTGGAACAAATTCACCAAGGACACTTAGGCATGGCTCTGTGCAAACGACGGGCACGGGAATTGGTTTATTGGCCTAACATAGACTCTGACATTGAGAGGTTTGTGAAGATTTGTGAAACCTGCAACGAATTTCAACGACGAAACACAAAAGAACCCCTCATCCCCTGGAGTATCCCTTCTCGTGCTTGGCAACGACTGGCTACTGATATTTTTCATACTGAAGGAAATGACTACCTGATTATTGTTGACTATTACAGTAAATACTTTGAAATAGTACAACTGAAGGATCTGAAGTCCTCCTCTGTAATTTCGGCTTTCAAATCAATACTAGCCAGGCATGGTGTATGTGAAGAACTTGTCTCTGACAATGGTCCACAATTCTCCAGCGCTGAATTTCAATCTGTTCTCCACGAATGGGGCATCAAGCACAGTCCCGTTAGTCCACATCTACCACAGGCTAACGGACTAGCTGAAAAATATGTAGGCATTGCCAAATCCATTCTAAGGAAAGCACAATCGTCCGGGCAGGATGTTCATTTGGGTCTTCTGAACTATCGTGCAACACCTCTGGAGGGCTTATGTTCTCCTGCACAGTTACTTATGGGCAGAGCACTGAGAACTACAGTGCCAATTTCTCCAAAGAAACTTCAGCCTTGCACTTGCACACGAGCATGTAGCTGCGCAACGAAACAAAATAATTTCCAAACAAAAGCGATATTATAACCAATCAGCCAAATCTCTGACACCACTTGCCACAGGACAAGCTGTAAGACACAGAGTAGATGGAAAAACTTGGGAACCTGCACGTATAGTACGAGTATTGGAAACCCCAAGGTCATTTGTAATCGAGAATCGGCTGGGTCAGGAACTCAGACGAAACAGATGTCATCTACGTCCTGACTTTTCAAGTTCTACTACATGTACCTCAAATGATGCTGCAGCTTCCAGCACACCCGCCTTAACAGACAAGCTCGACTCGTATTCTGAGGACAACACTGAACCATATAAAACTACCGACTCCCTGGGTTTAGCATGTTCTACGGCTCCAGAAAGAGAGAATGCTCTGAACACTCCTATGGAATCAAGGGACACCTACTCTAGTTACGGTCGCAGATTGAAACCTAAAATATGGGAGGACTTTGTTACACATTAAATGAGTAAATGTTTGAGGGGGAAGATGTGATGTAATGTTATGTTGATTTGTGACACTGTTAATGTTGTTAATTTCCAAACTCTAAAGTTCTACCTTAAATACTAATATATGGTCTACCTTAAGTCCTGTGATGCAACTAGGAGGGGGCAGCAGAGAGAGAGGAAGAGAGAGCATGGAATAAAGAAGTTGTTGCCTGATCTGTCTGTCTTTATTGTACATACAACACATAAGGCATTTCAGGAGGCAGAGTGGCGTATAGAGGGTTAAAAGGCATTTCTGGAGGCAGAGTGTCATTAAGGGGGTTAAAAGGCATTTCACAGAGCACTTATGCCCCCCATTTAACACTCCCTTCCCCTCCCTCCTCCAAACTTACTGGAGCTTCTGAGTTCCCGGTGCGTAGTCCGGGCAGCGTGTAGAGCTCTACGCAATTCGCGTAGACAACTTCCGCTGCAGCCGGGAGGAGGTGCGGTTAGCAGTGGGGGTTGTCTGCGTCCATCGATGGTGGGGGGGGCAAGAGGATCCAGGTCCCCTGCATCGCTGTGGGGGATCTGGATCTTAGTCGCATAGTCAGACCTAGTTGAGGTCTGATTATATGACGACCCCGATTATAAGACGAGGGGTATTTTTCAGAGCATTTGCTCTGGAAAAAAACCTTGTCTTATAATCGAGCAAATATGGTAATTTAATAAGGTTAACTTAAGGTGCAGTTAGAGGTAAAAGGGGGGGGCAAACTAAAGGGAATCTAAATCCTGGGGGCAGTGAAGATTAACTTAGTATTTATTGTGTCAGTGTGCTGTGAACGAGTCAGTGAAACAGCCTGACCACTGCATTAAAAACACACAGCTTATCATTTCTGTAACACAGACTGACCTTTGTACAACAAAACACAATTTGACCTCTGGCTTAGCTCTAAATACTAGACTTGGGCACCAGGAAGGTCTTCGTGTTCGTCTTCGGCAAAAAAAAATCTTCGTATTCAGCGAATATTTGCCCATTCCTATCTTCTCTTCCCCTAATGATCAGATCAGCAGCTGCTAATATTTAGGGAATCATTTAAAATTGGGTCAAACTGATGGAAATTTGCACTTGCAACAAGTAGTGAAAATCAAATCCGACAGCCTTAGCTGTGTCTCCAACCAACCTCCCACATTTTTAAATTGCAACCTATTCCAAATGTATACAAGCAGTACTGTTGAATCTATTGGTTGGTGCTCTACAAATCTCAAATTCAATTTTGAATCAAATAAGGAAATCAAAAAGGAAAGGTTTCCTTTTTTGTGTTTGGCTAGACACATACTGATGTACACACTCAGCCCTACTGGTACACTGACCACACTAAACCATACTGAGCACACATACAACCCTCAGTCAAACTTCCATGTACAGTACTTTATGCCAAATGACACTTAACTTACAAATCACTCTCAGCAAGGCCCTTTACAATCAGCCGAACAAAACATACATGACACTTAGCCAAACACAGCCAACACACACTATACACACAAATTAGACTCATATGTCACATTACAATTGTTTGCATCCAGAACAGTACATCTCTTTGATATTCATGCAACCTGAACATCATTGAAACAGTAGACTATTTCACTTATTCTAGTAATATGAAGACTGTTTCTAGAGTGTGAACCCACCTCGTGGGTGCCTTGATTTGGACATATTAGATGTTGGGGTTATGTTTAACACCATACGCACATACACAAGATAGCGCTATACGCAAAGGCACACAAACACAGACATCCTAACACCATACATTTCACCCTTTCCTCTTCTCCCTCACTTCTCCCCTCTTACTTTATCACTCTCATTCCTTTTCCCTTCAAAGCTCTTTCTCTTCTTCTCCTCCATTCTGGGTCCAGATGTTAAAGCACAACCATGCAACAGACTGCAATTAAAGAAGGTGCATGACCAGTAAAGAACTAACAAGAAGTGAAATACAGCGCTAGCAAAACAGCAAGAAAAGCTCCAAACCAAATACTCAAGGTGGTCTCCCTTGAACACACCCAAAAACCATAAAGTGAAAAAAAAAACTTAGAGTAGGTGAGCTGTGGATAATAAATAACTAAATCAATATAAATCAATATGTAAAATGTGTTGTTCACACCCTGCGATATCAAAAATTTATATAAAAATAGATATATATATTTATATCCGAATGTGGAACTCTTCTGTCCGAATATTTAGAACTCGTAACATGAAACATAAAAAAACAAATAATACATAGCGCAACCTCTAATTACAAGATGAATAAGATCGAAAATTTTGCAGTATCAAACTTACACTTTTAACAGCACTAATAAAGTGCTATATGCGTGGATCATAAAGAGTAAATAAGATCAGTCAAGGTCCCGCAGAATAAATTTCTATATGTAGGTTTAATTCCGGCATCAAATAAATACAATAAATATGCTTACAGGACCAATGTATACAGACCCAAACGGAAGGTAGAAAACCTAAGAAAGTCCATTGGCGTCTATCTTCTATAGCGCGCTGATTGCTTCCGGGTTCTTGTGTGACGTCTCACAGGATCTCCGGAGGTTGGAAAAAAAAAACCAGTAGCACTACGCGTTTCGCCTTCTATCACAGCTTCATCAGGTGCATCTTTTGGTTAAGGATCTTTAACCCCTACATATATAGCTCCATCTAAGGCAGGACAGAAGCATAAGGAGTGCTAATGGGAGTATTATAAGGTAAGGTGATGGGTGGAACATGGGCAGAACTATGAGAGAGACACAGGCTGATGGGATGGACATGGGCCGACTGATGGGATGGACACGGGCCAGCAGAGGAGAGTGGATACCCTGCTAGGTGTATAGGAGCCCATATGGACCCTCCAGTCCTGTGTTCCCTCATCTTCATCAGTGGATCCCAGTCTTCTCTTTCTCTTGTTAATCCAAATGGTTTCTGGCAAGGCGCAATAACACAAAACACCAGTGCCACACGTGGAAAAGGGAAATCACTGTCACTGCTTCAAATCCTAACAGCTATTCTGGAACCCCAGGGTCAGATGCCTGGATATGAATGTCAAATGCCAGGATATGAATAAGGTCAGATAGCTTAACTCGTCCCCTATAAAAGCACACAAAGTCTTCTGTATTTTCTTAGCTTTATTAGAAAAGTCACAGAAATAAAGGCATTTGTTGGTTGTATAGTATTAGGAAAAAGTGCTTCTCTAGAAGAAGGTGCTTTGGTATAGGTGGAAGTGCTTCTGCAAGGGGAAGGTAAAAACAGATTGCCTTGGAAGGGAGAATAAAATCAGAACCTGTAATCACAGAGGCTGCTGAGATAGAATGTGCAGGGGAGAGATTTAGGGGAACAGGAAAACACCCAGGACAAACTAACTACAGAAAAGATGCATGGGAGGAATAGCCCAATCTCAACTATGAGAATTGGAAGGTTGCCAGGGCAACCAGCCACTTACTCGAAGAAAGGGAAAGAACAAAATAAAGACACTTGTTCCATGACACTCCCAGTCTTGTTTGAGCACTGGAATCAAACACTATCCGGATTTGACCAGGTTTCTGGGGATGGTTGTCAGGCTTCCACCCTACTAGCCCGGACCATGGATGATTTATTTTGCTGTAGTCCTGCTGCTACCACTAGTGGCCACCTTCCCCCTCCCTCTGGAGTGCTCGGGATCAGATTACCAGGTCAACTGAGTCTGATCACCTGAGTAGAACCTGCCTTTATTAACCTGCCCTGCCCTTTAGTCAGGGCCTTTGCATTGGAGTGTTTAGACCGCTCTGTTTTGGCCTTGAACCAGTGCCTGTACCTGGACTTCCTGCCTGTACCTGGACTTCCTGCCTGGACCTGCATTCCTTCCTGGACCTGCATTCGTGCCGCCTGCCCTGCCAGTGCGCTACTTGCCGTCAGCCCTGTCAGTGGGCCTCCGTACCCGTCAGCCCTGCCAGTGGGCCTCTGTACCCGTCTGCCCTGCCAGTGGGCTTCCTGCCGTCAGCCCATCCCGTGGGCCTCCGTATCCGTCAGCCCATCCCGTGGGCCTCCGTATCCGTCAACCCTGCCAGTGGGCATCCTGCCTAGAGACTTACTGCCTTTACTTGCTGGTCCTATCACCTTCATCAATACAGTACCTTTCCAAGTATCCTGTTTGTGCTGTGTTTCATTGCGCCTGTCCGTACCATCCCACTTGCTGTCATGCATCGTGGGGTACAAACGGAACCCCTTGTGTCCCCTGCTACTGGGCTCCTACCCGACCTGCTTACCTGGGTCCTGACAATGGTAGACGCCGAATGAGGGAAGGTACCAGCATTCCTCGCCTTCCTTCTGAGGGGGCGCTGGTTCTGCGTGACCACTAAGGAATATCTTCTGCATGAAGGCCACAAAACGATCCCTGGTCTCTAATTTCCTTTGTAGATTACGGCGGAGCAAAGTCTAGAGATGGTATGCTCTCTGTTCTTTGGGAGGCGTCTTCTGGGCGAACTGAACAGTAACAGTGCGCCCAACTGTTTGATTCGTCTTTGAAGAACTTCTTATCCATTATCTTCAGGAATTCTCTGTCTTCTATCGATAGTGCTTGCTTGTCATCATCCCCTGTCTGGAACACTGTACATCCTAGGTAATGAGTGAGTTTTTCTGATTGAAGAATGTCTCCTTCTGTTTTGATCGTATACTTTTGTTTCTCTTTGTTTCCAAGCTTTTCCTTGACATGGAAATGATATGGATATGGTTTAAAGAGAGATATACGACCGTTCTCCAGTAGGTTTGTTTGTAGAGCTTTTACGTTATCTGGTTTGCGTATCTTGTCAATATACACTTCGCTCACTATCCCCCATCCTAGATCGAGCCTTTGTGCGCATGGAGTATTATTCTCCCCATTCCGTTGATCACTGATTTTATGTCCTCTCATGATGTCTCTGCCAAGTAGCAGCAAGATCTGGGTGATCAGCTATCGCCTGCAGATGTGGATGGTGGCGTGCCACATCTGGTGTTGGGATTTTGCTTCTATCCTCCACCATATGATTGTACTTGATGAGTCCACTGAACATATGGTGTAGCCATTTACTCTCCTTCCTGTTGTTTCTATGTGCCCTGAGCATGTCCGGAGCCAATAAGGGTATGTTGAAAAGGTAAAAGAATTCTGACCTGACCAATGATTGATTTACTTTGATCATCGATGATGGCATAATTCTTATGGCCCTTTACAGCTACAAGACATATCTTAGAACAAGATCTGCCATCCTTGGCTTCCCCACAGATCTCGGAGCATTTAGATGCTACAGATAGGGGGTATCCTTGGCTCTTCTTCCTCCCCACCCTGCTTTGTTACAAGGTTAGGGGCCTTGATTGTTTAAGACTTAAGTGTCTCTGGATGTAAAGCTTCTACATACCTGTGGCTGTTACACTCTGTGCACTTTATAGCTTCTTTACACTCTTTGAATAGGTGACTTGTAAAAGCACAGCATTTAAAGCAAACCCCCAATTCTCAGAGTAGGGCCTTACGCTCCTCTATGGGCTTCATTCTGAACCCAATACACTTGCTAAGCAGATGTGGCTATGTATGGGACATTCTTTGTTAGGGTTTCTTGTTTCCATAGGCCGACTGGTCCAAACTCATATGGGTCGTAGAGGTCACGTCCATTCTGTGTACCTGGCTGCTGGTCTTTCATTCCTTGGGTTCCTTGCACTGGGTGCAGTATGCGTATCTAACATGAAGCTGGGGTCATTTTTTATCAGGCTGATCGCGAATGAAACTCAAGAAGAATGAGAAAGGGGGGTAGGTGACTTGCTTCTCACGATTATATTTTGAACCTTGTAAAGTCCATCTCTCTTGGAGGCTGTAAGGTAGCTTTTCCAAGATGGGTTTCACTCCACAAGCAGAATCTAGGACGTTGATCCCTGTTAAGGATTGGTCTGTCCTTGAAGACTCCAGCTCCTGCAGCAAGTCTCCAAGTTCTCGCAACTTTCAGTAGTCTTTGGTTGTAATTCTGGGACTACCATAGCATTCTTCTAGTCTTTCCCATACTAAATCAAGACCTACTTCGGGGTGGTTCACATTTGCTGACCAAAGCCTCTTTGCATGTTCTGCGGATTCTTTCCCCAGCCATTTAGTTAGTAGGCTAAGTTCTCCTCTTGCCGAGAAGCCCAGACTCTTGATAGCGTCTTTGAATGTGAATTTCCATATCCTGTAATTCTTGTGACGGTCGTCGGAGTTGGTAAGACCTGTCTGTGCCATGTCACGTCGGATCATGTACTTGCCCATGTCTGTTAGGCCTGATGCATCTATATGTCGGCCTTGTGTTCTCCCTTTCCTTGGCCTAGATGCTTGATGACCGCTAATCAGTGTGAGGAGCTGTTTCTCTATGCGTGGGCCTACCTGAGCGCCTGTTGTAGTGTATCCGTATGCCTACTGACGTGTAGATCACCGCTGGGGCCCTGGCTATCCCACGATGTGTGTGCCCTTGAAAGAACAGCGTCTATTCCTTGTGGACCTAGAGAGTCTTCAGCGTCTGAGATGTTGCTCTCGCAATTCCGAGATGGTGTACTGGTACTGACTCTGAGGAGGCTCCTTACATAGTTTGCGGTGCGTTGATTTATATCTTCTGGAGTTGTCTGGTGATATGTCTGCCCCTGTAACTTAAGGTGCAGTTAGAGGTAAAAGGGGGGCAAACCAAGGGGAATATAAATCCTGGGGGCAGTGAAGATTAATCCTGTACTTATTTATAAAAGTATTGTGTCAGTGAGATTCTCCGAACGATTCGAATCTCTGAATCATTCTCTGAAGGATTCGAATTTCTGAAGGATTCTCTGAACGACTCTCTGAATCTATGAGTCATAGTTCCTCTGTGAATGGATGAGCTGTACCCTGATCCCAGAGTCTGGTCAGGAGGTTAAGAATATATAAGATTCCCTTTGGAAGAGCAGAGATCTAAATTGTTGCCTTCCTCCCCATTGCTCTTTTGTATTTTACTCAGCAGGTGTTAATGTTCAGATATGAACTAGTCATGCTTACCTGCTGCTGCCTTTATACTAATTTAATTTCAGGTCTTTTCAGTCTCCTTTCTTTGGATCTTTTCTTTTGTCCATCTTTCTTTCTATGAATGTGATCAACCCTGTAAAGAAGAAAAAGGAAAGAGGCAAGGGTAACCTACGTGCCTATGGTAAAGTCATTCCGTCTGTCCGTGCTGCATTTCACACTCCCGGCGGCAGGTGGGGCTGTTTCCAACCCAGCTCCAGTTCTAGCTTTTCCCAGCTGTCACATCAAATCAACTCAGAGTCTTAAGTAACGTGTAAGCTGCTTATTCCGTTCTGTTGTTTCTTAGGGCTCTTTACCAATATTGGCTGCTTGCTAACTATTCCTCTCTGTTTCCTCGTTAAATGGCATATCAGGTACTCAGCAATTTAGCTTGTCCTTTCTGGCATGACCAGCATCCCGGAACTGCTCTCACAAATATCTCTGCAGTTGGTAGAAACCAGATGCTAGCCTTATAGAATAAACAGTGGGGAGTGTGGATTTGTGTCGCATTTACATCTGCCGTGTTTGTGTAAATAGGATTTGGATTTGGCTCAGCCACTGTCTGTCCACGTAGCCCTCTTCAAGACATGTTGGTGTACACCTTAATGCAAACATTGTGTCCTGAAAGACTTATGACTATTTCTTTTTTCCTTTCACTATTGTGTTTTCAGGCATAATTTATCTTACTCTCAGCTAGTTTAACCACATAAAATATGTATTGATTTTCATGGCAAGTAGGGCATTAGAAACCATATGTAAAGAGAAACCATCATTTAGTATGAAAAAATGGTTTTAGCTATAGACATTACATAGCCAGTGCAAATGGAATGAAGAAACGTGTCCTGATTTCAGAAACACCTCATATAACATGGTATGTTACTTTTGGACTTTTTGGTGTTTTTACCCTTAATCTATATACCCCCTTTAACAAATTTCCCTCTAACCCTCCCACCCAAATGTGATTAAAAATGAGGTTAAAACACAAAAATTGCCTTTAAATGCCATTGGTTGTTGCTGTTCCGTCTGCATCCCAGGAGGATAAAGCTGGTAACTCTTGATGTCGTATGCCAACCATGCATCGCATAAACAGTTAATACGCTAAAGGTTCATCGTAAGTAAAAATCTTTATTTTACAGTTCAATTCTCACCAGAATGTACCGTATTTGCTCGATTATAAGACGACCCTGATTATTAATTTAGGAAAAAAAGAAAAAGCCTGAATATAAGACGACCTTATAGGAAAAACGTTTTACCAGTAAATGTTAATTCATGTAAACTATTTTTTTTTTTAATAAAAGCTATGATTGAGAAAAATATTTTGGTTTTATTTCCTTCTATTTTCCAACCTGCCCCCCCAGTTATGCACATCTGCCCCAGAAATGCCTTATACCCCTATATGCCACTGTGCCCCATGATATGCCTTTTAACCCTATATGCCACTGTGCCCCATGATATGCCTTTTGATGCCCTATGTGCCACTCTGCCTCCAGAAATGCCTTATACCCCTATATGTCACTCTGGCATTAAGGGGGTTAAAAGGCATATTATGGGGCAGAGTAGCATATAGGGAGGTTTAAGGCATTTCAGGAGGCAGAGTGGCGTATAGAGTTAAGAAGGCATTTCTGGAGGCAGAGTGGCATTAAGGGGGTTAAAAGGCATTTCATAGAACACTCTGCCTCCAGAAATGCCTTATGCCCCCCATTTAACACTCCCCCGCCCCCCCCCAAACATACCGGTGCTTCTGACTCCGCTGTCATGCAGCCCGGGCAGTGTGTAGATGTCTACGGGTAGCCAACTTACGCTGCAGCCGGAAGGAGGTGTGGCTAGCAGCGAGGGGGTTGTCTGCGTCCATCGCGCAGACCTTCCCCAACTGTCAGAGAGAATTCCCCGCACCGATGCCGGTGCCGCACCGGTGCAGGGAACTCTGATGGACGCAGACAACCCCCGCTGCTAGCCACACCTCCTTCCGGCTGCAGCGCAAGTTGTCTACGCGAATCGCGTGCCTAACCTGAGGGGATGTACTGGACTGGAATGAGAACCCCTAGGAGCAGATATAGTCATCCAGTAAAAATTTTACTAGTAAATTTTAATTCACATATAAACAATTTTTTTCTAATTTAATAAAAACTATGATTGAGAAAAATGCATTTTTTGTTTTTAGTTCTTTATTTGCCAACTTTATATACCACTCTGCCTCCCTGATATTCCTTTTAACCCCTTTATGCCACTCTGCCTCCCTGATATTCCTTTTAACCCCTTTATGCCACTCTTACCCTCCCTGATATTCCTTTTAACCCCTATATGCCACTCTTACCCTCCCCCGACATACCAGTGGTTCCCTAGACTTCCTTGGTGTGTAGTGGTGGCAGCCGGTGAAGGTCTGTGCAATGCGTGCATACAACCTCCGCTGTTGCCGGCACTTTCACCGGGGCTTCTATGAATGAGCACTGGAAGGTCATGTGACGCCGGCGCTCCGTTATAGAAGCCCCGGCAGCAGCAGAGGTATAAGACGATGGTTATTTTTCAGAGCATTTGCTCTTATAATCGAGCAAATACGGTGTATATATATATTTTATTTAGGGCTGCAACAACTAATCGATAAAATCGATGATAATTGATAATGAAATTCGTTGGCAACGAATTTCATTATCGATTAGTTGAATCGATTTTTATCGATTATAAAATGAGGGTTTTTTCAGAGCAAATCTGAAAAAATCCCCTTGTGTTATAATCCGTTTAGTGTGACTCACAGGAGTCACAGCAGCAGTTGCTACTTACAGTTCCTCCCTGCAGTCACTGCCGATTGGCCCGCCCACTTCCTTTTTCCAGTCCCTCCCTGCAATCGCTGCTGGAGAAAGAAAGGGGCGGAGCCAATCGGCAGGGACTGCAGGGAGGGACAGGGAGGAAGAAAGGGGCGGAGCCAAACAGCCGATTGGCTCCGCCTATTTCCTTAGCATCGCCATGGCTGTGACACTCAAGAGGCAAGAGGGATCTATAATCCTCGGCTTCAGATTTGTCGACAAGAGAATGTTCTCGTTCCTCACTTGATTCCTCCAGTACTTATGATTCAGAGGATGAAGCCGGTTTCCCGTCTCAAGAATTCAGCAAGTTTATAAGGGAAATTAACCATTTGCTGCAACAAGATCCTGAGACAAAAAAGAAAGGTTTCCCTATCCTCCCAAAGCTGACTGAATTGGTGCAGCGAGAGTGAAATAACCCTGGTAGGCGGGCGTTTATATCAAAGCACTTCAAGCAAATTTTTTAATTACAGGATGATGGTAAATGGGAAAATCTTCCTAAGGTTGACGTGCAAATAGTGTAGTTGTCTAAGAAAACTACCCTTCCTATAGGAGAAGTGGCTGGTCTCAAGGATGCCATGGACAAAAGAGCTGAAACGGCAGGTAGAAGAATTTTTCACAAAGCTGGGTCAGCTGGTGCAGCCGTAGCCAGAGCTCAGGTCTATGGAGCCAGAAACTCTAAGAGCATTTATTGGAAGATGCAGATAAAGACATCACACAGCTTTTAAAGAATTTGAAGTTATCCAACTAGTTCCTAATTGATACTGTAGAGGAAGTTGTGAAGCTTTCAGCACGTAATATGGGTCTTTCAGCTGTTGCTAGATGAGCGGTATGGCTTAGGTCCTGGAATGCAGATACGGCATCTAAATCAGCACTGTGGGATCTCCCGTTTGAAAAGGGAAAGTTATTAGGTTCTCCACTTGAGGATCTCATCAAACAAATGCCTGATACTAAGAGAGCTCTTAAACCAGAGACGGAGATGGAATCGGAGATATCCATACAACAAACAGAGATATTCCAGAGCATCTGACAAGTCTTTTTCCTTTCAGAGGCAAAATAGAGAAGGAAGGTTTCAAGCAAAACCCACTAGAAAGGCCAAGAAAATTCTGACAAGGTGGGAGGTCGCCTTCAGGTATTCCAGAACGCATGGTTCCAGACTACAAACAACTCATGGATCCGACAAATATCAGAAGGCTACAAGATCAGATTTTTCAAGGCTCCTGGCAATCACTTCCTGGTTTCTTCCTACCCATCCGTAAGCAGGAATACGGCATTAGTGACAGCCGCATCCAAATTCCTCAAGAAAGGATTCATCGAAAAGGTGCCAAGAAAGCAACAATTCCAGGGTGTTTATTCCCGTCTGTTCCTGGTTCCAAAACTAGATGGTTCATTTCGCCCAGTACTGGATCTAAAATCCATCAATCAGTGCATAGCATATCAGCGCTTCAGGATGGAAACGATTCTTTCAGTCACTCATATCATCCAAAAAAGGGACTATATGGTCATGTTGGATTTCAAGGATGCATATCTACACGTACCAATGGCAGTAAGAACCAGAAAGTTTTTAAGGTTCGCTATAAAAACAAGAGGCATTTCAACAGCTCCAAGAATTTTTACCCAGATTCTCAGTCTGTTAGCAGCAGAATGAAGACTTCAGGGTATAGCTATCATACCGTACCTGGACGACTGGCTAATAAAAGCCACCTCCCCGGCCCAGCTTCAGAAAGACCTACAAACCTTTTTACAACACCATGGATAGATTATTAATACAACAAAATCCAATCTGACCCCTTCCACAAAAATCAAGTTCCTGGGCTTTATTGTGGACTCTGTTTCCCTATGTATTCACCTGCTGACCCAGAAGATCAGGCATATAACACTATCCATTGTTCAGTTACATGCAAATCCATGCTGCTCTGTCAGAAAAGCTATGAGCATCCTGGGTTTACTGACATCCACTATTCTAGCAGTGGAATGGGCACGAACAAGCATGAGGCCACTACAGTGGCAGATCCTTTCCAACTGGTCCAAGACAGAGGAAGATCTGGACACAGATATTCTTATATTGGAGGAGGTTTTGCATCAGCTGAATTGGTGGAAGGTCAGAGCAAATCTATCCAAGGGTCTCTCTTTCCAGCCAAAAGCATGGGTTATCATCACAACAGATGCATCAGAAATCGGCTGGGGCGCCCACCTCCAGTTTCGGATGGCCCAAGGGAAGTGGACACCAAAAGAATCAGTCCAATCCTCCAATTACAGAGAACTAAACGCAGTATTCCAGGCTCTGCAAGTTTTCAAACCATGGATATCAGACAGAGCAGTGAGGATTCAATCAGACAATACTACCACAGTGTCCTATCTTAACAGACAGGGGGGCACAAAGGTTTTCCGTGCCTCTGTTAGGAGATTATGTTATGGGTACAACAAAATCTGGAGGCGCTTTCTGCATGTCACATCAGAGGTCATAACAATGTTCTAGCAGACAACCTAAGCAGAAGACGATGCTCCCAGGCAGAATGGCCACTAGATCCACGTATCTTCAATACGATTATCAAGAGAGTAGGTCTCCCAGAAGTAGATTTGATGGCAACAAAAATGAACCTACCCTTATTTTCTGGATGGGCTGGCCCTGAAGTGGCAGTTTTCCTTGTGTTCTCCAGAAAAGACAAAACAGACAAAGCACGAGTCTTGGCTATCCTTCCATTCTGCCCAAACAGTAGTTGGTTTACAGACCTCCGTCAGCTGTCAGTGAATCATCGGGAACTGCCAGTCTCCAGAGATGTATTGGAGAACAAGGAGATTCACCTTCACACTATCCAGATGTTCCGATTGACGGCATGGCTACTGCAAGGCTAATTTTAAAGAAAAAAATGACATTGCCAGTCTTCGCTTAAGCTCGGTTAAAAGCTCCACAGCTAATAAATATACTTAAGAACTTGGAGAATTTCTTGAGTGGTGTTATTCTCAGGTGCTCCAGAGTTCTCCATCTATACCGGTGATCTTACAATTTCTTAGATTAGGTTTTGATGCAGGCCTCAAGGTTTCTACCATTAAGCGTCAAGTCTCTGCCCTCAGTCATTTCCTGCTATCCGATTTTTCCTCAGACATGTTCATTAGATGATTTTTTAAAGCCATCACTATTAAAAGACCGCCGACAAGATCATGTTTTCCACCTTGGGATCTTACAATGTTGCTTAAGGCCCTGTGTCCCTCTCCATTTGAACCTCTACAGGATGTGTCCCTTAAATTTCTCTCCCTTAAGACTACCTTTCTGGTGACCATTACATCAGCACGAAGGATTGGTGGAACTCCAAGCCATTTCAGCAGCTGCAGAATTCCTTATTTTTCACCAGCATAAAGTGGTTTTGTACCTTAGACCTTCTTTTCTGCTTAACCCCTTCGTGACAAAGGCTGATTTTACTTTTTGTACCCTTCGTGACAATGGCCGTTTTAACATTTCTGCGCTGCTCGTGTTTAGCTGTAATTTTCTTCTTTCCTGTTTACTGAACCCACACACATTAGATATTGTTTTTTTCAGGACAAGAAGGGCTTTCTTTAGATGACATTGTTTTGATTGTATCATATTATTTACTACTAAAAAAAAGTATAAAATATGGTGAAAAATTTAGAAAAAAATGACTGTTTCTAACTTTTAGTTGAAAAATCTTTTACTCATTTATAAAAGGTAATGAAAAAACCTGCTAAATGGATTCTACTATTTGTCCTGAGTTTAGAAATACCCAATGTTTTTATGTTTTTTTGCTTTTTTCTACCCATTATGGGGAAATAAGTACAGGTAGCGTTTTGCTATTTCAAAGCCATTTTTTCCAAATCTGGTAATTCTTCCCCCCATGTGCCATTTCGGGTATCTTTGAACCCGGCCAATGCAATTTACCCCATCAAATCATATATTTTTGAAAACTAGACAGCCCAGGGTATTCCAAATGCTAGTATTTTAACTATTTCCATGCACCATATCTACCACCAGTTTTTGTCAAACTTTGTGGTAGTCATTTTTTTGCATTTGTTTTGTCACACACATTTTACTTCAGGTATCAATTAAAAGGTTCTCGTTTATGTCACTATCACAAAACACCCCAATATGTGTTCAGCAACATCTCCTGAGTACAGCGATACCTCACATGAATGATTTTGCCTGGCTGTTTGGGGGCAAAAGGGCCACATTTGGGGCATGCGCATTTTTCAATGTTGAACTTTGGCATTTGGGGATCCACTGCCTATGCCCTATTTGGTACATCTTTGAGCCGGGCCATTTCAGTGTGCCCAATAAACCCATATATTTTTGAAAACTAGACACCCCAGGGTATTTCAAATGCTAGTATTTTAACTCTTTCCATGCACCATATCTACCACCAGTCTTTGTAAAACTTTGTGGTAGTCATTTTTTTGCATTTGGTTTTCCACACACATTTTACTTCAGGTATGAATTAAAAAGATCTTGTATATGTCACTGTCACAAAACACCCCAATATGTGTTCAGCAACATCTCCTGAGTACAGCGATACCTCACATGAATGATTTTGCCTGGCCGTTTGGGGGCAAAAGGGCCACATTTGGGGCATGCGCATTTTTCAATGTTGAACTTTGGCATTTGGGGATCCACTGCCCATGCCCTATTTGGTACATCTTTGAGCCGGGCCATTTCAGTGTGCCCAACAAAACCATATATTTTTCAAAACTAGACACCACAGGGTATTTTAAATGCTGGTATTTTAACTCTTTGCATGCACACATTTTACCACCAGCATGTTTTCAAAGTTTGCAGTAGTATTTTTGTGTGTGTATTTTTCCCACACACACCTACTTTATGTATGAATTTACAGCTCCTGGTATATGCCGCTGTCACACGACACCCCAATATGTGTTCAGCAACATCTCCTGTGTGCAGTGATACCCCACATGCATGGGTTTGTCATTTTTGTGGGAACTAAAAGGCCACATTTGGTACGTGTGCATTTTTCTAATTGGAAATTAGGTGTGTGGCCATCCTTCCCCCGGTGTTAATTGGGACGTTGTTGAACCTGGCCAATTCAATTTACCTCATCAAATCATACCTTTTTTAAAAGTAGACACCCCACGGGCATTTAATATGCCAGTATTTTAACTCTTTCCATGTGAGAATTGTTTTAAGCTAATATGCTAATTTTAGGACTTGCTCACAAAAATATATTTTTTATATATATATATTTTTTTTTTGTCTTTTAAAAAAAAAATTTTTAACATTTTTTTTCAACTTGGAGGTTCCCCTGATAGTGACATCAGTGGGAAATGATTTTTACATTTTACTAGTTTTTTACTATTTTTTTTCTAATTATTATTAATTTTATTTTATTTTTTCATTTATTTTTACTAATCACACTGTGATTAGAAAGTTGGGTTCCATTGACTTGCATGGTGAATGCAGTACCTGTATTCAACCTGCAAGTGGAGCCAAAGTTCTCTAGATGGTCTGGACCATCTAGCGAACTTTTAAAATTTGTTGGTTCCTGTTACAGGGCAGCGGCCATCTTGCTTGATGGCGAAGATCATCGGCAGCTGCGGCTGTGACCGCTCTCCGGAGCGTTCACAGCCCATCGAAAGGTAAGTGTTTGGTGTCGCTGGATGCCTCCTGATCGTCGATCGCCTCCTAAACGCTTTTAAAACGGGCGTCCGCCGCCATACAAAGTATGGCGGATGTTGACGCCCCGTGGAGGGGCCAGAGATGGCCCCTTCGTTCCGATCGCGGCGTTGCTGAATGCCTCGAGGTCGAGGCATTCAGCAACGTTTTTTGGGTGCAGAAAGCGAAAACAGATCGCTTTCTGCACCCGTTTAAAGACGTGCCGGTCCTGGCACGTCAATTGTCGTAAAGCACATGCTTTCCCGTGTCGTGCCAGGACCGGCAATTGTCGTTAAGGGGTTAAGGTTTTGTCTCAAGTCAGTGTCAACCACTTTTTTCTTTCCACTTTTTACCCGAATCCTACCTTACCAGAGGAAAGAACATGGCATACCTTAAATGTAAAGAGGGGCTCTATGCATCTATTTGAAACACTGTTAATTCCGATTCTCTCCCATTACGGGATCTTGTTATATCCCACAGGCAGGGGCGTACCTAGAGTATTTGGCACCCGGGGCGGATCCTGTAAGTGGCACCCCCCCAAATGTAAAGAATATTTATTGCACCAATTTGTAAACTGTATGTCAACTGTAAACAACAAGAAATCTGAAAAAATAAATTAATAACTTATAAGTAAAATAAACACGTATAAATAACATTTACTGAACATATAATAGTGCTTTCTTTAATAACCCTCCAAAAAAAAAAAACAGCGTCCACATTGCCCACATAGAACCTGACCAGCACCCAAATTACACACACATAGGACGTGCCATCTTTGCCCCCAAACAGCCCAGCATGAGTGAGCATTGTTCCCAAACAGCCGAGTGTACGCCATCTTTGTCCCATAAACACGCTACCTGTGCCATCTTTGTCCCATAAACACCCTGCCTGTGCAGTTTTTGTCCCATAAACACCCTGCTTATACCACCTTTGCCTTTTTGACAAATCAACTATACACCTATGATTAACACAAACACTTTTACAGTCACTCACTAATTCACTTTCTGACTCTTTATTTCAATATTCTTTCTCCCTATCTACCCCTTCTCACTCCCTTCTCACTCCCTTCTCCCTATCTACCCCCTATCACCCCGTTTCACTCCCTTCTCCCTATCTACCCCCTCCTAACTATCTCCCCTCTCCCCTCTTTGAAGTTCACTTACCTTTCAGGAGTCCTGCGGTGGGGGTGCAAGGCCTCTGTCTCCCAGCTCTGCCACTGTATAGAACAGCATAGAGTGATGGGAGTTATGATGTACTTTAGAGCATAATTATATAATGAAAAAGACATTGGAAATGGTACAGCATAACACCCATCACTCTCACACATTTACCAATCCACACTTACCATTCCACAGATTCCACACATACCAATCCACACATACCAATCCACAGATTCCACATTTACCAATCCACACATACCAATCCACAGATTCCACACATACCAATCCATAGATTCCACACATACCAATCCACAGATTCCACACATACCAATCCACAGATTCCACACATACCAATCCACAGATTCCACACTTATCAATCCACATTTACCAATCCACAGATTCCACACATACCAATCCACACATTCCACACATACCAATCCACATTTACCAATCCACAGATTCCACACATACCAATTCACACTTACCAATCCACAGATTCCACACATACCAATCCACTCTCACTGTCACTCTCACTGAATCATTTCCTACCTTTCCTCTTTTCTTCTTACAGAAGTCAGCTCCTTTTCTTCCTCTTCGCTCCTCTTTTTCTGGGTTCAGAGGGCACGGACGGCGGTGGGCGCAGCTTCAGTGTTGTGCGCCAGGATCTGACAACAAACCCCGGCGCACAGGAGCAGTTGCCGCGTGGATCATGAGGGAGCGGTATTGGAGGTCTTTAACAGACCTCTGTCTCCCTTGAGTGATTTTAAGCCAGTTAAAGACCTCCGATACCGCTCCCTTGCGAGCCTTCTCCTCCAGCGGCGGACATTACTGTCCGTCTCTGGAGGGGTGCCGGGTGCTGGCAAGTTGGCACCCCCCTGATGAGCGGCACCCGGTGCGGACCGCCCCCCCCCAGGTACGCTACTGCCACTATATGTCACCGTAAATTCTCTTTTCCCCAGTATAGTGGCAGTACGGTGAGTTTTTTTCTGACATTCCACTTGATTAAAATAATAAAGAACACGATAACTATACGCAATACAAAAAAATATATACTCAAATAATAATATAAGCAAGGCAATAAAAGTAAATATAAAGTAAAAATACTCAAAAAGGTCCTCTTATAAGACACTCCCCCTATAGAGTCGAGGAGTACCAAAAGAAGAAAATAACCACTCACCACAGAGTATTGTGCCTGGCCAAGCAGGCGGCAAATACAGGACGCGTTTTGAATACTTCATCAGCTGTAGTGAGGTGTACAATTCTCTCACTGGTGGATCCGCCTTTAATAATCTATAAAAAACTCTCTCTCCTTCACCACAAGTCCGCTGCCTCAGAGTGACTCTTGATTCAAACTTATCTTTTATCCCTCTCGTCAAATCACTCTCTAAATCCTGCCACAACCAACTGCACAACATTTCCAAAATTCGTCCATTCCTGACTGCCAGCACCGCTAAACAACTAATCCACTCCCTTGTAATCTCCCATCTAGACTACTGCACATACTCTATGGGTATTTTATCAATATATTCCCTTTGGTCATTTAATGCATATGAATCTTAATATATTTCTTTATATTTGTTACTGGTCTCTTAACATCTGCAAGTATCTCATTTATTTATTATGGGATGTATACTTTTGAATATTTACTTATGTTAATGCGTGATCATCAATTATGCTACATATGGTGCTAGATTGGATTGGTCTTTTGATTGGCTATCCATATATTGATATGTGCTATTTAAACTCTTACTTTTGATTGTGTGGTTAACTTGATAAAGACCTCATTGTGAGGTTGAAACGTTGTTGCTGTCGTCCTGAGTTGAGCTGGAACCCTTGAGTGCCTGGAGCCTTTATTTATTTTGATCTACTGGGGAGCTGGCCCTTCCTGGCACAGTTAAGCACCTGAGTTCCTTTGGTGTGTGTGCAGATTCCTCATTCTGGTGACTAGACTACTGTAACAACCTACTTACTGGCCTCCCTCTCTCCCGACTATCCCCCCTCCAGTCTGTCCTCAATGCCTCTGCCAGACTTATCTAGCTCACCCGACGCTCTGCATCTGCCGCACCTCTCTACGAGTCCCTCCACTGGCTCCCCATACAAAGCTCTCTAACACCGCTCCCCCCTACCTATCCTCCCTCATCAGCAAATATACTCCAGCATACCCTCTAAGATCCAACAATGACCTGCTCCTCGCATCTTCACTTATCACCTCCTCCCACGCCCGCCTACAGGACTTCTCTCACGCAGCACCAACCCTCTGGAACTCTCTTCCCCATGCTGTCCTACTCTCACCAACTCTACCCCCTCCTTTAAACGCTCACTAAAAACTTTTCTCTTCAGGGAAGCCTACCACTGAAGTTATCGTCAAAACTTCTCTCTCACCCACCTACAACCCTTATCTCGCCCCACATTAACATAATTCACTACCATGTAGTCCTCACCTCCTGTTTCTTACCCCTTATCCACCTAGATTGTAAGTTCCTGCGGGAACAGGGCCCCTCATTCCTCTTGTATCTGTATGTCAAATGTTGTATTGTACCTGTCATTATCTGTAACCTTTTCACCTTGTACAGCGCTGCAGAATTTGTCGGCGCTTTAGAAATAAAGAAAAACGCGAGATCGCAGCATCATCCGAGACTTCCGCATGTACAGAGAAAGGGGAGGGGAATAGACTCCAATGCAGAGAGTGGGACGGGAACCATCAAAACAAACCTTGCATAGCAAGGCAGCAATGATGATGACGGAGCCAGACACACTGGGAGCATGGGACCTACACCAACTCAATATATATGCATATTCATATACGGAGCCGGCCTTAAGTGCTCTCGCGCCCTGTGCGGACTACTCCTCTGGCGCCCCCCATCCCCCCAAAAAAAGGAAAAAAAATCTTGTTACAAACAACTAGCTGTCATTAAAGATAGTTTATGTGCAAGTGCAAACAAGTACAGTAATATATAACTGGAAACAATGGAAACAACAATATACATTAAATACAAGGAAAAAACAGCTAATCTGCTGTAACAAAAACATCTTTTTAAATATTGAAAAAATTGGACCCCAGAAAGCATTTCCTTGGGCCCTGCTCCACGCTCCCTAGCATGCAATCACTCTCTCCGCTACACAGACTGCAGATTAGGGGAAGACTGTGATAATCAGCGCAGTCTTCCTCCCTTCTCACCCTGACCATGACTTTGAGAGGTCCTCTTCCCTGCAATCATTCCCAGTCCCTTTGTCCCTCATTCACTAAGCCATATCTCTCCTTTCCTGTGAACTATAGATCAACACATATAAACAGCACTTGCATGTATAGATCACATACAAACCCAAGATTTGCAGGAATGCATAAATTATGTATGGAAACATAGCATATCAGGTATAGATCAATAGAATCAACACAAAAACCAAGCTTTGCAGGTATAGATCAATTGAAAATCACATGTTAACTCAGCGTTGAAGGTATAGATCTAATAAAAAAAAAAAAAGAATGAGACATACAAACCCTCTATTTTTAGGTATACAATAATAATGTATGGAAACAGAGTGTACCAGATACAGATCAACAGAATAACACAAACCCAGCTTTGCAGGTATAAATCAATTGGAATTCACATATAAACTCAGCATTAACGGTATAGATAACCCCCTAAATTACAGGCATAGATCATAGGTGGCACACCCAAAGCCAGCCCTGGTGTCCACATTGCCCACATAGAACCTGATCAGCACCCAGATTACACACACATTACAACCCAGCCTGAGCCAACTTTGTCCCCTAACAGCCCAGTGTAAGACATCTTTGTCGGCAAAAAGCCCACCCTTCATGTGCCATCTTTGCATTTCCCCAAATCACTTAAACATCCATGATAGACAAACACTTACACAGTTACTCACTCATTCACACAAATCATTTACACATATTCATTAATGCAGTCTCACAAATCATTCAAGCAATTCATCCACACATTAATTCATTAATTCTGGTACACATTCACACAACTCATCCACACATTAATTCATTAATTCTGGTACACATTCACACAACTCATCCACACATTAATTCATTCATTTTCGTACGCATTCATACTACACCCTCTCCCCATCTACCCCTCCCCTTCTTGATGGCTGCCCCCTCTCACCGCCTTTCCACCTCTCACCGTGTACCCCCTCTCACTATCTATCCCCTCTCCCCCTTCTCACTATCTACCACCTCTGCCCCTTCTCACTGCCTCTCCCCCCTCTGCCTCTTCTCACTGCCCCCCCATCTGCCCCTTCTCACTGCCCCCCCCTGACCTCACTATCTACCCCCTCTCCCTACTTCTCATTATCCTTACTTACCTTGTTGAGTCCTGCGGTTGGAGCGGGAGGCGGCCATCTTCCCGCTCTGCCACGGTGCGCGCTTCACAGCTGAGTGCCGGAATATGACATCATATTCCGGCGCTCAGCATGAAACGCTGGCACCGCGACAGAGTCACGGAGAGTGAGGGGTGCCGAGCGGTTGCTGAAAACTTCACGAGCGACCGCTCTGTTCCCTTGCCCGGGACTTAAATTAAAACATTGGGTTTTTTTTTGTTGTTGTTTTAACTTTATTTAACATCCTCCATGTTAAATAAAGTAAAAAAAACAAACAAACAAAAAACAATGTTTTAATTTAAGTCCAGGTCACACACCCCTAAGACCGGCCCTGCTTGGGAAAGCCTAGTACCACACTGAACGGATCAAAAATGTATAAAACCCAATTTAAGTAAAACAATTAAGTAACGTGGATTATTCCGTCTTTTTCGGAAGGTAGAGTTTGGTTAGAGCACAGAGGGGCGGAGACTGGATTAATGTTTAGTTTAATCTGACAGATGTCACAATGCTAAAGTACAAAAATTATATGACCAAAAGGTGACAATTTAGACACAGAGCATACGATACAGTTTATGCCTAGTCACCCAAAGCACGTGCATGCCCTGAGTAGATATAGAAAGTCTGTCTGATATAAACTATTGCAGTGGATCCCGAGAGTTCCACTACATATGGTACATATCAGTTGCATATGGTTTGTGGAGACACTACAGACTAATTTTGAACCTTACTTCTTTCTGGGTTTACAGCTCTTAAAACACTTTGTTGATTCAACAATATTTGAGAGGTCTTATGCTGCAAAAGAGACAGACACAACTTATATCTCAACTTTACTCACATATTATAGCTAATCTACATGCCCCAAGATCCAAAGCGATATGGGCTGAAGATCTACATCTGGAGATCTTGGATGAAGATTGGTTGACATTATTCCAAAATACTCATTCTCGCTACATGTACAATCAAAGAACTAGACTTTAAGGTAACTTTGTGATAGTGCCTAGATCCCATGAAATTACAAAGGATGCTTGCTTTCAAAAGCACTTTCAATCCTCAACACTGATAACCTGCAATTTACAAAACCAAAAATCCTACTAGTACAGACAGTATTTAGATAGAAGATCCAGCTCCACAAATAAGGGTTTAAAAATTCAAAATTTTATTAGACCAGTTAAAACATGATAGACATAAAAAGTGCTCAAGTGATTTGAGAAAAAACGCGTTTCAAACCTTACGGTTCTTAATCATGGCTTAAATGTATGTTGCTGCTACTGCACCTTATATATAAATGACTGTCTGGAGATTGATCTATGCTCACGCCCCCTCGTTAACCCATAATTAGTCAACACAGGGAGCGGGTGCAATTGATACAAATCAAATCAAAACCAAATCAAGGGAGCGGGTGCAATTGATACAGATCATGGTACACATGGAAATTCTACACCAGGTGATAATTCCGGTACGTATAACAAATGAAAAAGATTCAACTTAATAATAATATATTATATATAAAGCTTAATAAATATATGCCAGGATATATTTATTAAGCTTTATATATAATATATTATTATTAAGTTGAATCTGGAACACAATGAAATAAATGTTCTTTAATGATTAACTGTGTAACAGCACTGTATATAACGCTCAAAGAAGAAAAAAAACATTGGCTTTCAACTGAACGTTTACATTTAATTAGGGGTTAGGGAGAAGGGGAAAAAAGTGTGATTGTAAAATTTGAGTGGGTTTTGAAAAATAGTTTATTTTAGATAATATTAGTGATTGCATTAAGGAAGATAGAGAAGCACCAGTCCTGATTCAAATTAGTGACTGCAGCACAGAAATAGATTGCCACCACAAAAGTATGCTCAATTTATACATACAAACGCATCAAATCTCAGCTGGCTCAGGCAAATATCAATCTATACAAGGTCAGTGTACTAACTTTATAGCATTTTTTTTTTTTTTTTTTTATAGACCATCATAATATCTTTATGATATGTATTTTAGGTACAGTATTTGGCTCCTCCCTCCATTTTGAAATGTTCACATCATTCTGCTAACCTACGTATGTGGTGATACAGATGTGCTGAAAATGCCTCAAAAGAAAATGTTTTCATTACTCTTTCATGACCTGAGTTTCCCATTGTAACTTTAAGACTAGGGTTTTTAACAAATCTTTCCATTGCACAAGAAAAGTCTTTGGCCTTAGGTAGGCAAAGATATCCTGTAACGTTATTCACCATAGATTCCAGAGGGCCCCCGGAGTTAACAGCTATTACAGGGCAGCGCATATACATAGCCTCTATTGGAACAATCCCAAAGTGTTCATTACTTGGAGTATATAGGACACATATGCAATTATTCAAGAGGTTTACTTTTTGTTTATCCGAAAAAGATCTTACAAATGTAACATGATCCCTAATTCCATATCTGGTTGCAAGATCATTCAGCTCCTGATAATGTTGAACATTCTCTAAAATCCGTTCATCATATCCTCCCGCTAACACCAGATGCACTTTTTCCCATTCTGATTTGCTAAGTCTGTCTCGTAGGTCATACAATGCTTCAAGCGCAAGAGCAAGATTTTTCTTTCTTTCAAATCTGTTGATTGAAAGAAATACATTATTTCTTTCCACAGGAACAATATTGCTCAGATCTTCAAAAAAGTCACATTCAAATTTGCTGACATTTATTGACGGATAGAGAACCTCTGGCTCTATGCAAGCTAACGAAGCAAAGGTTTTTCTGAAGATATCAGCCGTGAAAAGACTATTGACAAGAATGCAGTCTGCCATGCCGGTTGTTTTTTCTTCTAGCCAATCAACTGGCTTTCTATATATCCTTTTCATTAACGATATCCTCTGAGTAAGGAGCTGATCTGGAAAGTGACAATAAAACAAAACTTTCTTTGGATTTCTGGCCAGTTTGAAGAATGGAATACAGGCAGACACCTACAGGGAAGAAAAGATAATGCAAATGAATTAATACATTTTGAACGTGATAGACTACATATCACTTAGCACAGGGCTTGACAAATTTGTTGTGGATTTTTTTTTAAACTAACAGTTGGTCAGGAGTGATCTGATCATCATCAGCCCACTTACTAAACTCACAGCATTTGACCTGGAAGCACCCTGGACTTTCAGGTCAGTGCTGGTTTTTGTTGTTTTTTTTTTTTTAATTATTATTATTTTTTAACGCTTTCAATGCTGATGTTCCATTGGAGCACAGAATTGACTGATATTTAGTCCCCACAACCTTGTGGGGACAAATGTTAACCCCTGCAATGCCATGAATGTGTTATACACAATTGTGGAATTGAAGGGGTTAACGCTGCACTGTCGCTCTCATGGAGCGACCAGGCAGCAGGGTGGTGTTGGGGCTGGCCTCCACACTCATGAGGAGACCGAAGAACCCTCTCCCCCTGGCCCTGAAGCTGCCTCTGGCAGCTGGGATGCAATTGCTGGTCTATAGACCAGCCATTGCATTCCAGGGGGGTGGGGGGAGAGAGTCACTGATGACTGCTGTAGGCTTCCATGCCTACAGGAATCAAAGGGCTTGTGGGGGCTCGTTTTTGCGGTTTCTGGTCTGCCTGGGCTTCCAGGCAGACCACCAGCAGCAGAGCCCCGTACAAAACGGGAACTAACCCCTAAAATGCCGCGAATGTGTTATACACAATTGTGGAATTGAAAGGGTTAACGCTTTACTTGCGCTCTCCTGGAGCGATCAGGCAGCAGGGGGGTGTTGGGGCTGGTCCCCACACTTGTGGCAGCTGAAAATGCGATTGCTGGTTTTCCTGCAACCGCGTTTTCAGCCTACAGAATCACTCCGTGGGAGTGATCTCAGGCTCGGGGGTGGGATCTGAGTGGCTGTGCTGTCTGCCCAGACTCCTGGGCAGGCAGACAGCAGCAGCAGCGCACCCCGCGGTTACAGGCTGACAAACACCTAGGCGCCAGGACAAAATTCTGAGTCGCCATGGCGACCTGGCGCCTGACTTAGCATACCAGTGTCAGGACATGACATTACAGTCCTGGCAAAAATTTTTGAGAATTAACCAAATATTAGTTTTCACAACGTCTGCTGCCTCGGTTTAGATGATGGCAATTTGCATATACTCCAGAATGTTATGAAGAGTGATCAGACGAATTGCAAGTCAATTGCAAAGTCCCTCTTTGCCATAAAACGGAGCTTAATCCCAAAAAACATTTCCACTGCATTTCAGACCTGCCCCTAAAGGACCAGCTGACATGTCAGTGAGTGACAGGTGAAAGTGTTGACATGGACAAGGCTGGAGATCACTCTGTTATGATGACTGAATTAGAACAACAGACTGGAAGTTTTAACCCCTTAACGATATATCAAACCATATATTTTTGAAAACTAGACACCTCAAGGTATTTCAAATGCTGATATGTAAACCCTTTCCATGCACTAATTCAGGGCTTGACAAATTTATTTTGAATCTAGGAGCCAGCTAAAAAAAAGTTAGGAGACAGGACTTTTTTTTTTTAAACTAGCAAAGTTTTATTTTCAATGACAAAAATTAACGATGTCCCAAGGGAATTGCCCCCTCTCCCTTAAGTATAGATCCACTTTCTGCTAATCCCTATTTTTTTTTTTTTTTTTTTATAATACTTACATTTTCGCTTTTCTTTTTTCCCCGCTCTCCTCCGACGTGACGATCCTCTCACGAGGAACTCTTCTGTGAGCCCCGCCCCCTTGAGCATCAAGTCTTGAAAGGGGCGGGATGAAGAGCCTCACTGAGGCACTGCCACTCAGCAGCACGGTGTGTGCAAGCCAGCCGTCTCATAAAAATAAAGCGCCCAGCGTGCACACACGGCGGTCTTACCACTTCACCTCACGGCCGCACCACATGAACATTGGTCTGCCAGCCCACCCGGTGGGCCGGTCCATGGGCCAGCATACCAAAGTTCAGGTGGTGCGGCTGCGAGATGAGGTGGTAAGACTGCCGTGTGTGCACGCTGGCCGCTTAAATTTTATTAAGCGGCCGGCTTGCACACCGTGCTGCACTGTGCGCAGGGCCATTCCGGCCTTGCTCACGCGAGCTGCACACTGAAGTCTGGCGGGTCGCACGTTGGACGCCCCTGACCTAGGCGCCAGGACAAAATTCTCAGTCGCCATGGCGCCTGGGATTTGTTGAGCCCTGGTATAAGGCATATCTGGGGGGGGGCATAGTGGCATATATGGGGGGTATGTGGCATATCTGGGAGGCAATGTGGCCTCCGGGGCGTCAACATCTGCTACACACTGTATGGCGGCGGACGCCCGTTACAGTTTAGCAGGCGAACAACGATCTTGGAATATATTTTTTAAACATGGGGATTATGAGTGGAATATATAATAGGGCTGAAACAACTAATCGATAAAATCGATAATCGATAATGAAAATCGTTGTCAACGATATTCATTATCGATTAATCGAATCGATTTTTATCGATTATAAAAAGAGGTTTTTTTCAGAGCAAATGCTCTGAAAAACTCCTCTCCTTATATAATCCGACCTCAAACAGAGATCGGATTATAATACTAGAACCCAGATCCCCCGCAACGCTGCAGGGGACCTGGATTCCCCTCACTGCCGGCCGGTCTCTCACTTCCGTCTCTCTCCCCCCTCCCATACACCCCTCTGACCCCCCCCCCCCATACATCACTCTGCCTCTCTCCCGCCTCGTTACTGACAGGCACTTTCACTGCAGCCTCAGCGTAAGTGAAGGGCAGTAACGGAGGCTGGCTGTGCGCATCGTGCAGACCCCCACCGGCTGACAGAGAATCATCCTCTCTGTCAGCCGGTGGGGGTCTGAATCGCACAGACAGCCTCCGTTACTTACCTTCACTTACGCTGAGGCTTCTATGAAACTGCAGTGAAAGTGCCTGTCAGTAACAGAGTCGGGTAGAGAGGCAGAGCGGTGTATGGGAGGGGGGAGGAGTCAGAGGGGTGTATGGGAGCCACCCTCCCACACACCACTCTGCCTCCTCCCCCTCCCATACGCCACTCTGCCTCTCTACCCGGCTCCCTGGTGTCTTGTGAACCTCCGTTGCTGACAGGAGGCAGAGTGGAGTATGGGAGGGGGGAGGAGGCAGAGTGGAGTATGGGAGGGGGAGGAGCCAAAGTGGAGTATGGGAGGGGGAGGAGCCAAAGTGGTGTATGTGAGAGGGAGGAGCCAGAGTGGTGTATGGGAGGGGGGAGGAGGCAGAGTGGTGTATGGGAGGGGGGAGGAGGCAGAGTGGATTATGGGAGGGGGGAGGAGGCAGAGTGGAGTATGGGAGGGGGGGAGGAGGCAGAGTGGAGTATGGGAGGGGGAGGAGCCAGAGTGGTGTATGGGAGGGGGAGGAGCCAGAGTGGTGTATGGGAAGGGGAGGAGCCAGAGTGGTGTATGGGTGAGTTATAGTGGTGTATGGGGGGGTATTATGAATTTCAGGGCATATAGGGGGTATAAGGCATATCGATATTAGGCATATCAGGGGGGCATAAAACATATCTGGGGGTAAAAGGTATATCAGGGGGCTCAGTGGCATATAGGGGGTATAAGGCATATCGATATTAGGCATATCAGGGGGGGCATAAAACATATCTGGGGGTAAAAGGTATATCAGGGGGCTCAGTTGCATATCACTGGCATATAAGGAGTATAAGGCATATCAGGGGCACAGTGGCATATCAGGGGGCACAGTGGAATCTGGCATATAAGAGGTATAAGGCATATATGGGGGCAGAGTGGCAAGCTGGGGGTCAGATGTGCATAACCGGGGGCTTTATTCTCATAGTTTTTATTAAATATGAAAAATAGTTAACATATGAATTAATATTTACTAATAACTTTGCATTAAAACCTAGTTTGAGAAACACAGTGTTTGGGTTCTTGTAGCTTTTATTATTATGTCAGTAAAATAAGAAGGTGAATAGAGAGAGCAAGAGAGAGGCCATTGCAATAAAGAGATGAAAGTGTAAATTGTACGTTTTTTATTACATTATTTTAAATTGAAAAAAATTGCATTTTTTTATCCGATTAATCGAAAAAATAATCGGCCAACTAATCGATTATTAAAATAATTGTTAGTTGCAGCCCTAATATATAATAATTATAATTCCTATGTAAAAAAAATATTATACCCATATTCTTGTCAGAAACAGGTCAAATATGTTCCTTGGCATGTGTAACCATGATATTGCACCCATAACCCCCATGTAGAAAAATAACTATAGCCATATTCTTATCAGAAACAGGTCAAGTATGTTACTTAGCATGTGTTACTATAATATTCCACCCATAATCCCTATGTTTAAAAAATATATTCCCAGATAGTGCCAATCAAAACAGATAAAATATGGTGTTTGCACATACATGTATCATATTAAATCAATATTTTGATTAAATAACATTTTTCTATTATTTCTATAGAATTTACTTTGATTCCTTTATAAAACTGTATATAGTTCAGCAAGTAACTTTTTGCAACTTATTATCAAGAACACACCTTGATTTACCATGTATGAGTGTAAAAAGTGTACTGACACCTAATGATAGTGATGAGCATTGCAGCCAATCATCCCATCATCCCAACATGTTGTTTAGTACGTCCCCTTTAGGGGACCTTGGAGCCAAGAATGTACTTCGCACATACTGTATAAATGGCATGGATTTGGGATCTCTGACTACTATTGAAGTTAGATTCCCACTATGCTAAATTTGAAGGACAAATATGGAGTCTGAAAAAGGTGATGCATCATTTGTAATATTTGCTCTATACCCTACAAAATAGATGAAAAACCTAGGCACGTAAGGTGGTTTCCAAGTCGGGACTAGTGAATGAATATATGTCGGGTTAGGGTATTTTTCGCCTTTCCTGTGTGTTATGTGGAAATGATGTAAGAGTGGTACCCCCAACTTGCTGAGGTTGAGGGCATAAGAAATTATAGGAGACTGACGAAGCTTTGATTTTCAAAAGGATGAAAAAGCTATGCTAGAGGGAATAAACATTTATCATATTCCTGTGCCCAGAAGCAGAAAAGCAACAGTAACAAGGAGTGCAAGTGTTTTTATGCTGAAATGAATGAACTTCGAATAGAATATCAGTACTTCACCTGGTCGCAAAATACGACATCGAATCTCTCGCCACTAAGAAATATTATATACAAAGCCAGGAATATCATCCGAACATAGGCACACAGGGCATGACATCTACCAAAAAGGCTCCGGGGAAGCCAGTCTCCACAACACCGAATAGGAATACCGGAATCCTTAGTTTCGGAAAAACAGTGGTTGGGATCGTAATGGGTAGTCCACACTTGAACGTGACAACCGCGAGATTTAAGCGCTAGAGCTGCATCCACAACCAGCCTCTCTGCTCCTCCGATTCCGAGATCCGGGTGCACAAACAACACGAAAGGCTCCATACTGCCGGGCGCTGCGACTGCCTAACGCTATAATGAAAGACTTTCAGATCTTACGCCGCACCTCCTTTGCGCGGCCTAAAACCTTCGGGCATATAGACCTTTGTAAAATGACGACATCATATATACAATATGATCAAACACTGATGACGTTTCTAGTAAAGGAGAACAATCACGTGATTAGAACCGTTCGCGGCCTTTTTTTGCAGCCAAATCAAGCTTTACATTTGTACGTTTGGTACTCAACATTCGTTTTACTTATTGCATTTTCTTCGCACTTATTATCTGTTGCCAGCAGTGTGCTTAATTTCTGACGAAACAAGACAACAAGCCTGTAAGCGCTAGACACATCAGCACATACATATATTTAGCTGCCTACTGCATTTGCCTGTCTTTTTCATGCGCTATTCTTAAAAAACCCACCCCCGAACCTGTTGGTGGCGCTTTGCACAGTGTACAGGCAGTTTCTGGTTAACCCACTGACGTGTCCTATAGTTACAGTAGGAAAGGACCCCGTGTAGAGGAAAAGGAAGTCATGAATAGTAAGAGCTGTGATTGGAGAGTAAGGTTGATTACGTGTTTTTACGGTCTTCGGTTCGCCGTAACGCCGTCTGCTTTCCTTTTTCCACTCAGATTGTCGCGGTAGGTAAACGAAGGCAGAGGTTCATCTTCAACTAAGAAAATGGTAAGTCGCTGGTTCCTCGTTAGCGCTTTCTTATTAATAATGGGTGTATGTCGGAAAACACACTTCGGCTTATATTGTTTAATAAGTAATTTAGAGGGTTTGCTTAATAGAACAGTGTTTCACAATACCCAATGTATTTCTTTCGGAAATGGGGATTTCTCTTTGCCTATACAGAGTTTTACCAAATAACTTACTAAGGAAACGGCAAAATATACTTCCCGTGCTTAATAGTACGTATTTCGAATTTGGTTGTACACGTGGCTGTTTTATATATTGGGTTTTCTGTGTAACGTTTCAATTAAAGTGGAGGGTAGTTGCAAGGGGTTCAACATATTAACTTGATATCATTTTAGTTAAATATCTTGTATATAGTACTGTGAGTGAATTTGGAGTTCTATTATATATTATGCATATTCCATTTGTCTGCAGATTTTATGCCATATTATGGATGTTCAAGTACTACCTACCTGTACTTTAAGTAGCTGACATTACAAGACTATATTGTGTCAGAATTCAAGATTCTTATTAACTTTCTTTTATTTATGTAGTGCCGGCAATGTACACAGCGCTTTTTACAATAAGACAACCCAATGCATTAGGTAGAGAGGGCCAGCTCGCAAGCTTACTCTTTAGGGATGTACTAATTTGTGCAAAAGCTGTTTAAAACTTTAAGTTTTAGTCCAGTTTTCATTGATTTCACCCAGCAAAGTACGTATTGAGTATTTTGGGTAGAAAATGAAAGCCATAAATGCACAATATTTAGGACAACTAGTTTAGCTGCATATCTGCATTTGATAGCTCTTTGTCCATACTTGTGCATTTAAGTATTATTAAAAGTAAAGCACTTTGCGGTATACAGATTATCCTTAAATTGTATATGCCTCGGCTTCATCCAACCTTTTTTGTTTGGATGGGGTCATTATATAAATTACTTGAAATGGTCAGGTGTTCAACCTGCTTCTCGTTTCAAATTATTCACTTGGTGTTCTGTAATGTGGTTATTTTGAAATTATGTTAAAGGCATCAGTAAAAATGGATTCTATATGACTGTAATAAATTTTTTGAGCTTACAGTGCGCTAAATATATCTTGTCATAGTTATGAATTTTTGTTTTCGGTTTTCCATTTTAGCCTGGTCCTGCAGCAAGCGCTACCAATGTTGGTGCATCCAGTCGATCCCCAAGTAAAGCAGTTGCACCAAGGTCTGCAGGGTCTACAGTAAGGCAAAGGTATGCTAGAAGTGCATTTAGTGTGGTCAGATGAAAATTTTCCCTTGCATATCTGTGATGATACATCCTGGGGGAGAGGCTGCTCCAGGTATCCATATAGTTACAATATCATTAAAATTTGTTTTATTTATACAATATATATAGATGCTTGATAAAGACTTTAGCCGGCAAGGGAAGCAGATTGCTCCTCTGGCTAACTTTTGGGCCACTTTTACCAACTGTGTGGCAAATGATGAAAAAATCATCAGGGTGGTTCATAAGCATTGTGCAGCGCTGCATAATATGATAGCCCTATATAATAAGGATGCAGTAAAGGGAACTACCAGTAGGTCCCATGTTGTTCATATTATTTGTATGTTATGTCTGTATTTTTGCATGTATGTTGTAGTTACATCTAAAATTTGTTTTTAAAGAAAAACTGCAAGTAGCAGTACAAGGAGTGCAGGGCGTACTACATCAGCAGGTACGGGAGGCATGTGGCGGTTTTACACTGAAGATTCACCGGGACTTAAAGTGTAAGTTTCTGAACTCCTGCAGTTACCGGCTTGGTCATATTTCTATGAATTCCTACAGCTGTATTATTTAGTTGAGGTCTTATTTAGTTGTGAAAACACTTCTCCACTATTCTATGAAGAGTTTGGTGGCTCACTGTAGTGTATATGAACGTTCGTTGCAGCATTAAAAAATTTCTTTTCAAGGCTAACACTTTCAGAGGTGACTTTCACCTCTGAAAGTGTTAGCCTTGAAAGAAAATCTAAAAATACAAATAATTACATATAACTTGCTATTGAGAGTCCTTAGTATTTATATAAGGAAAATCTTTTAGAAAGTTGGCAATAACATTACCATCTGGTTTGATTTAACTGTCTGTTACTGAATTATTTTGTGGTTGTTAGGCTTGTAACTATGTAATAAGTCTATTAATTCCGTAATCATAGTAACCATAGATAAACCAGTCGGTAGTAGGTGACAGACAATCTCTTCACTTCTTTTTAATGCATAATGAATTCAATTTTGTGTGGACCCCTTTGCCTTTTACTGCATGCATATGGATCCAGTAGATGCTTCCAGGGAAAATGTTTAATGAGAAGTCCAAGAAGGAAGGATCGCTCAATGTTACTTGGTATTAAACATTTTTAACTTTCATAATAACAATCTGTATTTGTTCTCTTCGTTCGCAGTGGACCAGTTCCTGTTTTGGTGATGAGTCTTCTCTTCATTGCATCTGTCTTCATGCTGCATATCTGGGGCAAATACACACGTTCATAGAATACTTCCTACTTCTGAAAATCACCATTGATAATGGACCAAACATTTGCAAATTTGCCCCTCCTGGGACTGAAGTTTAAAACTGAGAAATCAGTAGGAACAAATGCTTTTATGTGTCTATGGTGGTTTAATATATATTAACATGACTCCTTGTATTTTGTATAACAGTAAAACATCTATACTGTTAGGGATCATGTTGTTTATAGTCTTGGACTATACAAAAATAAAAATCTTGATTTTTAATTATTATATTCAAACTACATTTTGAACAATGTCTTATGCTCAAAAGTGCTCATAATGTTCCTCAATCCTCTTTATTTGCCTGTCTTTACAAACTTTTGTGACGCTGAATCTTTTTTTTTTTACTTCCTTCTAAAACATGTTTTGAAGGTTGAAACACACCTCTGTCGCTTTCCCCAGAAAACCTATATTTTATAGTTCAGCATTCTAAATAAAGTTATGTAACTCTAAATATGGCTTGCAAGTGCACCCTTACTCCAATCCCAGCCACTATCCTTAACACCAGTTCTTCAAACAATGTGGAGAGTAGCAAGTATTTTCCTATATTTGATGCATAACCACAAAAAGCACCTTCTGCATATCTGTAGCTGTGTTTTGCAATTTCCGTTTGTGTAACTGGTATGTAATAGTTCGCCCATTTCTGGAAATCAAATGGTGGAAGTGCCTCATCCTTTACTCTTCTCTTATTGTAATGAGCCACTGTAGATATAGGCCCAGTTTAATACAAGAAATGCTTACTTGTGTGAAAGAAAATGTTACACTAATACATTACCACTATTACTGTATTATAAAACCAAAGAAAGATGGAGACAACACACTGCTGTAAATAGTTAATGTTATGTGTATAAATGAAACAGAATTTATAGGGGAGTGGAACATTCCAAATCCCTAAGGAACGCATGGGGTTAATAAATAACACACTCTACATATCTCCTTACCTCCTAAGTTCTTGTGATACGGTTGATGGTATCCATCCAGTTATACGTTAGGTAAAAATCACTGGCCACGCCTTTGGCAATGAACTGTTGAGGGGTCATCTCTCCTTTTTAGATGCACCCTTAAAATTTGGTGCTATTTTAAAGAAAAAATTTATAAAAAAATTAAATAACACAGTGGAATAGTAAAACACAGTATTTTATCTAATGAACAGGAATACATGTATTAACACTTTTGGTATCTATTATGCAGTTAGCATATGTTACATACAGAGATACGGGAAAAAAAACAAAAGCCATTTTAAGGTACCTTACATATAGATATGCCACTAACCCCCCCCCCCCCCCCACACTTGTATATGCTACTCTGCCTCCCCAGACTTTTCTCCATGCCCCAGACTTCCTGGTGTCTAGTGGGTGCAGCCGGTGGAAGTGCCAGCAGCAGTGGGGGTTGTCTACATCATGCAGACATCCACCGGCTGCCAGAGAGGAGGATCCAGGCCCCTTGCGGCAGGAAGCTGGATGCTAACCCTGCTGCTTACCCGCAGCAACGTTAAATGCAAAAGAAAAACCTGCCCAGCACCCGAAGCTGCGTGTCCTGGGCATCGGGCGATACCAACTGCGCATCCTTGCACTAGACCCCGATTTAAAAATGTGCGGCCTGTAATCGGGCCAATACAGTAAATCTCCATGTCCTCATCTTTATTCTAGGGAATAATAAAAAACAATAAAAAAAATCCATTCTGCACTATGTCAGATAATTCTAGAAAGGCCACTGGTTGAACAATAGTTTATACGTATAATTCCATGTGCTAGCAATATTTAGAGGATCCTACATTCAACTCAATGGTACACACTGAAATAAATGGGGAATGCAATGCATCCTCTTACTGAATAGTGAATAACACTTTTGTCCTCTAATTTGATGTGTTAGAAGCAGGATAAGTGGGCAAATTGAGATGGCTATACGACTGGTTGAAAGCATCTCCAAAACTACCACTCTTTTGGGGGAGTTCATGGTCTGCAGTGGTCAGTACATATCAAAAGTGGTCCAAGGAAGGAGAAGCTGTGATGCATGTGGGGAGGCGCAGGATGGCCCATGTGGTCAAATCCAACAAGCTACTGTAGTTTAAAAAGTTAATGCTGGTTCTGATAGAAAAGTGTCAGAACACAAAGTGCATCACAGTTCGTTGCCCATGGTCAGGGTGTCCACTCCTGAAAGAAACTACAATGGGCACATGAGCATAAAAACTCGGCCATAGCAATAGAAGAAGGTGGCCTAAACTGATGAATCATGTTTTCCTTTACATCACGTTGATAGCTGAGTGTGCATTGCTTACCTGGACACATGGCACCAGGATGGTTGTAAGATGGAGGTTGTAAGCACCACGGCTGAACAATGACCCAATTTATGCTCAGCAACATCTACTGATTATAGTTGTAACGGGTTGACCAAGAGAGCTGTAGTAACTCCCAGAGATCACCCAGATGTATCCTCCTGTTGTCCCCGGAATCACTTCCAGCACCAGTCAGCATGCACATCTTGGAACCCTGCTATGTGTACCCAATAAGTAGACACAACTACCTTGAATTGAGTACAGCAGGAATAAAACAACATATATCCACAGAACTTCATTAACATAAATTAACATTGGTTAATAGGTGCATGTAGACAACCCAACCTTTAATCCCCTGACAGCAATCCTATTGATGGGATTAATTAAACAATGGAGTACCTTGGGGCCCTGTATGACAGGTCATTCTGTCACAATAGTCATACCCCACACACATATTTGTTTATGTTCGAGAGGACAACATTGATGCTTTACGTATTACCCTATATTATCAATTTTTTTATATTATTGACTTAAGGTGGTAAGGGGCACTTGTTTTAAGAAAATAAATATTTTGTATCTTTATGCCAGTAATGTGAAAAAGAACATAGTCAGTTTGGGTTACATTACAATTTGGTAAACGTACAGTAACTCATGATTTAAAGACCCCCTGGGCAAGTAGAAGAGCTAGGTTATCTACCAATTGAGGAAACTTCTAAAATGACGTGAAAGTTATAATCATGGGTGACTAATGTTTGTGATGTGAACTGGAAAACCGAAGCAGCTGGTTGTGCCAGGAGTGCAGATATTCAAAACTCCCTGTTGGGATTATTATTTATTGTTTTATATAGCGCCATCAAATTCCGTAGCGCCGTACAATGGGTAGACAGGACATAACAAGTAGTACGTAACAAAACAAATTGACTTACAGAGAACAGATGAGGAGGGCCCTGCTCAAATGAGCTTACAATTTAGAGGATCTTTAAAACATGAAGTTGAGAAGAGGTAGTCACACAATTTCAATATCAAAAGAGTATGGAATTAGGTTTTTCGATTGAGAGGTCAATAATATAATATATATATATATAAACAAATTTGGGATATCATGAAAACTTTACCTAGATCTGTAATTTATAAAAATTTGCAATAAAAAAAACTAACAAAAAATCCCCACAAAATGTTGAGGAGCCAACTCATAAGGAGGCCATATTAGATTCAGTGCTCACAAATGGGAGATTTGTTGACGGACACTACTGTAGGTTAAAGTTTAGGATCTAGTGATCATCAGTCTCTGTGGTTTAATCCCTTAACGTCCAATGATGGGCCAGGCACGTCACACAAAAAACGGTCAGGTAACAACCAATGATGTCCCTGGCACGTCATTTCATTAAACATTCTGAGAAAGTGATCTACAATCACTTTCTTCGCTTAAACTGTGTCGAGGAATTCAGCAACACCGAGCTCGGCATCAGGAGCCATTTCTGGCCCCTCCCCGACAGCCAATGTCCGCCATACACTGTATGCCCTTTTTAAAAGAGTTTAGGAGGCGATCAATGATCTCCAGTGGCGACTCTAGAAACAATATATAGGGGGGGCACACAAGATACCACAGTCAAACTGGGGGGGCATTAATAATTTCCACCATTAAATCATACCACTGAAAAAACACACACACACACATATATATATATATATATATATATATATTGCCAAAAGTAATGTGCTATGGAATGATACTTTTGTTATTGGACAATACAATACTTGATCATTCAGCATGGGAAGCCTGAAGCCACCATTTAGTACGACTAATCCTTGAAATCCTTTAAACAACACAATACCTTAACTTTTCCACTAAATGATTTCAGGGCCTAATATTAGTCCCTGCTGCCGATATATATATATATATATATATATATATATATAAATATAAATATATATAAATATTAGACCCTGCTGCCGATAGCAGGCATAGATCAACACATTAACACACAAACCCATCTTTGCATGTATAGATCAATTGAAATTCACTTGTGATCTCAGCACTGAAGGTATATATCAAATAAACAGAATCAGACATACAAATCCTGTATTTGCAGGTATACAATAATATATGAAATGTAGCATTGCAGGTATAGATCAAATCAATACATGGAAACAGCATTGCAGGTATTAATCAACTGAACAAGACATACAAACCCTGTATTTGCAGGTATACATAAATAATGTATGGAAACATAGTATAGCAGATATGGATCTACAGAAGAACACACAAACCAAGCTTTGCAGGTACAGATCAATTGGAATTCACATAAAAACACAGCATTAAAGGTATATTTAAAACCCCTAAATTACAGGCATAGATCACAGGTTGCACACCCCAACCACGCTGCCCACATAGAACCTGGCCAGCACCCAGATAACACACATAAGATTTGCTATCTTTTTCCCCATATACACCCTGCCTGTGCCATCCTGTTCCCCAAGGCTCAAACATCCTGCTAGTGCCATCTTTGCCCTTCCACAATTATACATCTATGATACACACAATCACATTAACTCATGCTCTCCCTCATTCAGACAAATCATCCACATATTAACTCATGCTCTCCCTCATTCAGACAATTCATCCATGTTAAGAAACTACATCCCTTGGAGCTTCAAATGAGGGGCTACGTGTATTTCTAGGACAAAAGTTGAGTGCACAAATAATGATGGAATATGCCGCTTTGGCTTGAAAATATGTTTTTTCTAACTATAGCGACATGTTCATTTGTGTCTTGCTCACTCCAGGTTTGTACTAGAAACACATGCAGCCCCTCATTTTATGCGCCAAGGGATGTGGTTTTTGCAAATGTGTACTTTTTGTGCCATAATTTAACTTCCTACGTGAGCAGTAATGCAAGGCGCTCCAGGGATGATATGGTTACTCACGTACCGCACAGGCTAAATGGCTGATTTTAATAATATTTGCAGTTCATCAGGATTTCAAAAATTGCCTCCCTCTACCGTTGGCTAAATTTAACCCCATGATCAAAGGGATCATAGGATTAAAAATTAGTATCGGCCATTTTTAAAAAGGGAATGTGACTTTTTATAGCTATATGATCGCTGTGGTAACATTGGCTACCACAGTGATCATTTAGCTAGAATACGTAAACTTTTTTTTTTTTTTTAAGTTAAACTACTTTATGTTTAAATAATTTAATTTGGGGGTCTCTAGGCAATTTTGATCTTTTTTTATCTGCCTTAAGAGACCCCCAAATCATTTTTTTTACATTTTTATTTTTTTTAAAGTAATATTTTTTATTCTTTTTTTACAATCTATATACCGTTGGAAAGGTGAGGCGATTACCTTTCCAATGGTATATGTTGGGGGTATGTAACTGCTTAGATGCCTGAGATACAGGCATCTAAGCAGCATGCCCCCATACCTCTTTAACTGACAATTGTCAGTTGTTAATAAAGTTGCGCGGTGACGTCATCGCGTAATTGCGCGAGACGTCACCGGGCAGATCGGGTGGCCCCGGTGATGCCCTTCAGTGTGAGGGGCAGATCGCCGGGGTAGGTGGTGATGGAGGTCCACAGACCTCCATCAATGTAAGATAGTGCTAGTGACGGCATGGTGCCGTTGTTAGCACCTGACTGGGACTGCTAGCGACGGCACCATGCCGTCGTTAGCAGTCAAGGACTGTCCTGGGGGGTTTCAAATTCGGCGGGGGGGCAACAGGGGGGGCAAGGAATAACCTTGCCCCCCTGTAGCGACGCCACTGATGATCTCCCACCCTAGGATGCACCACAACCGCCACTTTGCCACTCGGAAGATGGCGGCGTGTCCTTTAAAAAAATAAAGTCATTGTGAAAGTTTGCCAGACCCTCTTAAGAACTCTGGCTCCCCTTGCAGGTTGAATACAGGTACTGCATTCAACCATGCAAGTCAATCGAGCTGAGCTTTCTAATGCCAATGTGATTAGTAAAATATTTAAAAAATAATTTAAAAAAATATGGAAAAAATTGCTAAAAAAAAATAAATATATAAATTGTGGTAACATTTAAAAATAATTATGTAGTGATGTCACCATCAGAGGAACCATCCAGTTCCAGCAAAATGTAAAAATAAAGTCCAAAAAGAATAAAATAAAAAAAGAAAGTTTATTATTATGAGCAAGTGCTAAAATTAGCGCTGTATCTTCCCAAGACTCTTGACATGGAAAGAGTTAAAATAAAAGCATTTCAAATACCCAAGGAGCGTCTAATTTATAAAAAAAATTAATGGTTTGATGTGGTAAATTGGAGTGGCCAGGTTCAAAGATAAGGCATAGGCACAGACTGACCAAAATGGGAAAAAAGCGCACTTCCCAAATATGGCCTTTTAGCCCCCAAACACCATACAAACCCATGCATATGGGGTATCACTGTAATCAAAAGATGTTGCTGAACACATACTGGGGTGTTGTACCAGTGAGCTGTAAATTCAGACCTAAAATTTGTGTGACAAAAAAAATCACTATTACAAATTTTGACAAAGGCTGGTAGTAAAATTAGTGCATGGAAAGGGTTAAAATACTACCATTTGAAATACCCTGAGGTGTCCAGTTTTCAAAAACATATGGTTTGATGGGGCTTCGAAGATGGCCCTATTAGGACAAGGGGGCAGTAAGACCAGATGTCAAAGTTCCAAGTTAAAAATGCACGCTTCCTAAATGTGGCATTTTACCTCCCAAACAACCTGACAAACCCATGCATGGGGGGGTATCACTGATACTCAAAAGATGTTGCTGAACACATATTGGGGTGTTGTTTGACAGTGGCATATACCTGGAGCTGTAAGTCCATACCTGAAGTGCATTTTTTTGTGATAAAAACACAAAATAAATCACTAACACAAAGTTTGACAAAGGGTGGTAATAGAATTAGTGCATGGAAAGGATTAAAATACCAGTATTTGAAATACCTTGGGGTGCCTAGTTTTCAAAAATATATGGTTTGATGGGGTAAATTGCATTGGACAGCTTTTTTTTTTAAATTAAATAATAAAACATGATTACAGAACAATAGTACAGATAATTGAAAACCTTGGAATAGTATTAATATGTTCACTTATATATATCTTCAAGAAAAGCATGGTATCTGTAGTAGGTTCGCTCATCATAACAATTACAAAGTTTTAGATAAGATATTCAATGTTTTATCCCCAAGCCTAACACATCAAAGAGAAGAAAAAAAAAAAAAGGAAAAGGCATCTACATTCATACCACATACACACTTTGTAGAGCTCGAATCTGATAATATTTGATTTAATATATATTGCCATAGTTCAGGGGTATCCAAGTTTTTTCTGCAGTGAGCCACTTAATCAGAATTGTATACGTGCGAGGGCCGCACTCATTTTTCACTGTGAGAAAATATGGCCTTTAATAAGATATGCAGATTAAAATAAAGTAAATGACACAAAACCTTTACTTTTCCTCTCACTGATTTCTGGGCCTACAAAGTTTTATGACTACAAATTCAGGATTCTGGATAACTAAAAATGAAATAGTTCTATTTATTTTAGGGATGCACTAAAATGAAAATTCTGGACCAAAACCGAAAATTCAGGGTTCACTTAAACGAAACCGAAAATGACCCCTCCCTCACCTTTAAAAATAAAAAAAAAAATCCCACACTTTTAATAAAAGTAAGTTACACACCAAAATTGTAAAAAAAATATATATATTTGTCACGCACAGCGTATGGTAGAACCTGTAATCAGGTAGAGCAGCGTGTGCAAGTCCAATAGACAGAGAACCAGAGTCCAGTATAGAATAGCCAATGAGCAAGCCGAGGTCAGGAAGCCAGAAGTCAGGATCGTAGCAGGGTAAGCCGAGGTCAGGAAGCCAGAAGTCAGGATAAACGTGAGGAAAGCCAGAGTCAAACGCCAGGAATCAGAATCAGGAACAAGCCGGGTCGGTAACGGGAAATCAACAGGAACGCGTACTGAGCAGACACTATACGAGATAGGTACAACCATCAGAAGGCAAGGCTGGAGTGTTTCTGAGGCTCTTAAATAAGCAGAGGAAGTCCAGGCATCAATTACTGAATTCCCGCCAAAAAATCAAAGTGCCGTTACGTCACTTCCGGTTCGCGGCCATCTTGGGATTGGCAGAACGTAAAAATCTAAAAAGAGCCGTAGTACCGACTGGCGCCACTAGGTGGCGTGCAGCGGACCGCGTGCACGCAGCAGGACCGGACCTGGCTCCAACACAGGACGACCGACGCGTGGAGCCGCGAGGTCTTCCCCTCCCTCGCGGCGGCTGAGGCTGTCTCGGAGAGGCGGGAGGTCTCCCTCTTCCTCGCGGCGGTTGCGGCTCCCGCGGCAAGGCGGGAGGTCTCCCCCTCTTCCGCGGCGGCTGCCGTGTAGAGGCGGGAGGTCTCCCTCTTTTCCGCGGCGGTTGCAGCTGCTGCGGTACGGTGGGGGGTCTCCCTCTTCTCCGTGGCGGCTGCGGTTGCCGCGGCACGGTGGGAGGTCTCCCCCTTCTTCTCGGCGGCTGCCGGACCAGGTATGTGACAGTACCCCCCCTCGAAGGGGCGGCCACCGGACGACCCTTGGCAAGGCCAACCCGTCTCCTGGCGAGGAAGACCCGTACCAGACGAGGAGCGTTGAGACGAGCCGCGGGTACCCAGGAACGACTCTCTGGACCAAGACCTCTCCAGTGGATCAAATATTGCACGCTCCCCTGTTGTCTGCGAGTGGCCAGAATCGTCTGAGGACAACGCCGAGGTGGATCTGCACCAGAAGTCCCCGCAACAGTAGGTCTTGTAGCAGTAAATCGATTGCACACCAGAGGCTTCAGGAGCGAAACATGGAAGACTCGAGGAATCCGAAGGGTACGAGGTAAGAGAAGTTCGTAGGCTACTGGATTGATCCGACGAACAATAGGAAAAGGACCAATAAAACGTGGAGCCAACTTCATGGAAGGAACCCCGAGTTTGAGATACCAGGTAGACAACCAGACCCTCTCTCCAGGTAAGTACGCAGGAGCACTGGAGCGTCTCTTGTTTGCCTGATGTTCCTGACGCCTGCCTGCCTGTTGCAGCGCCTCTAATACTGAAGACCACGTGGACCGTATGGTAGCCAATCTCTCCTGTAATTCTGGAACCGCCGAGGCGGGGAACGTTCCGGGAAAGGACTGTGGATGCAGACCATACAAACAGAAAAATGACGATACTCCTGTGGACTCCTGTACGGAGTTGTTGCGGGCAAATTCAGCGAAGGGTAGCAGATTAACCCAATTGTCCTGGTGGTTATTGACAAACAGGCGCAAATATTGCTCCAAGTGTTGATTAGCCCTCTCCGCTGCTCCGTTGGACTGTGGATGATACGCGGATGAGAATGCCAGAGTAATACCCAAGGCCTTAGTGAATTCACGCCAGAAGCGTGCTATGAATTGAGAACCTCGGTCGGAGACAATCTCGGTGGGTAATCCGTGGAGACGGACGATCTCGCGTATAAAAACTTCGGCCAACATGGCAGCAGAGGGCAATTTCTTCAACGGGATCATATGAGCCATCTTGGAAAAGCGATCAACCACCATAAGGATAACAGTATGACCTCTGGAGTTCGGTAAGTCCACAATGAAGTCCATGGCTATGTGCGTCCACGGAGTCGAAGGAAGAGGCAGAGGATGCAACAGGCCAGCAGGTAGTCTCTTGGAAGACTTATTAGCTGCACACTTGGTACAGGACTGGACGAATAGGACAGTGTCCTTGGCCCAATTCGGCCACCAAAAAGTTCTGGACACGAGCTCCTTAGTACGTGTAATTCCCGGATGTCCCGCCGTCCTGGAACCATGAGAAAGACGGAGGACTCGAGACCGGAAACGAACAGGAACGAACAACCTCCCAGCTGGCAGAGATACCGGAGCTTGAGTCTGCATACTAGCAATACGATCCACCAGAGGAGTATGACAGGTAAGTCGGGTAGCAGCCACAACCTTGGTCGCAGGAACGATCGCCTCGGGTTCGTGACACTCCTCTTCAGGAAACGTGTGCATGCGTGAGAGAGCGTCCGCTTTGACATTCTTGGATCCTGGACGGTAGGTCAGTACAAAGGGAAAACGTGACAGGAGCAAGGACCATCTTGCTTGCCGAGGATTGAGACATTTTGTGGTCTCGATGTACTGTAAGTTCTTATGATCCGTTAAGATTAATGTAGGAACTTGTACCCCCTCCAGTAGATGTCGCCATTCCTCCAGAGCAAGTATAACCGCCAACAGTTCCTTGTTGCCGATGTCATAATTTCTCTCCGCAGACGAAAATCTCCTGGAGAAAAATCCACACGGGTGTAGTGGCCCGCTATATGAGGCCCTCTGGGATAGGACAGCCCCCACGCCTGTCCCAGAGGCATCCACTTCCAGGACAAACGGTAAGAGGGGATCCGGATGTCGCAGTACCGGAGCAGTAGTAAACCTCTCCCTTAACTGGTCAAAAGCGGAGACGGCATCGGGTGGCCATTCAATGGTATTGGCCCCTTTCTTGGTCAGGGCTGTAAGAGGAGCAGCAATCTTAGAATAGTCTCTAATAAAACGTCTGTAATAGTTGGCAAACCCCAGAAAGCGTTGTAACGGTTTCAGACCCACGGGCTGTGGCCAGTCCTTGATAGCCCGTACTTTGGAAGGGTCCATCTCAAATCCCTCCGGGGAAATGACATACCCCAAAAACAAGACCTTGCGGACCTCGAACTCGCATTTCTCCAGTTTGGCGTAGAGCCCATGTTGCCGTAGTCGAAGTAGTACTTTAGCTACCTGCGTGCGATGAGTCGGAAGATCCGAAGAGTAAATCAAAATGTCGTCTAGATACACCACGACAAACTGTTGCAGGAAGTCTCTGAGACAGTCATTGATGAACTCCTGGAAAACAGCTGGCGCATTGCATAACCCGAAAGGCATCACTGTATACTCGTAATGTCCCGACCGTGTATTAAAAGCCGTCCTCCACTCATCGTCAGCACGAATTCTAACAAGGTTGTAAGCCCCCCGAAGATCCAGCTTGGTATAGATGGTAGCACCGCGCAAACGGTCAAACAGTTCGGAGATCAATGGAATGGGGTATGTGTTACGTCTCGTGATGCGGTTAAGACCTCTGTAATCGATGCATGGGCGAAGCTCTCCATTCTTTTTCTTAACAAAAAAAAAATCCTGCTCCTGCGGGCGACGTAGATCGGCGAATAAAACCCCGACGAAGATTCTCCTCAATGTATGACTCCATCGCTTTGGTTTCGGGAACAGAGAGCGGATAAACCCGACCTCTGGGTGTCATGGTACCAGGAAGCAGATCGATGGGACAGTCATAAGGTCGGTGCGGGGGTAGTTTCTCCGCCTCCTTCTTGTCGAAGACGTCCGCGAAACACCGACACGCCTCAGGCAGAAGTGAAGTCCCGATGGAGTTCAATGTCACCGACGTAGTCCTCAGAGGTAAGAGGCAATGATCCTTACAGGAACTGCTCCAAGCCGTAATCTGGTTGGTACACCAGTCAATGGAAGGGTTGTGACTACGCAGCCAAGGATACCCCAATATAATCGGAACAGAAGGGGAACGGATGAGCAACAACTGCAACGGTTCGCTGTGAACCACTCCCACAGAGAGAGTAAGTGGAGTCGTATGAAGAGTTATGTGCTCTTGGAGAAGAGGCCTCCCGTCGATAGCTTCCACAGACAACGGATTGGGCAGGGGAAGGGTGGGAACCAGAAACCGGGTACAAAACTCAGAGTCAATGAAGTTGCCGGTGGCGCCGGAATCCAGAAAGGCCATGGTGTTCACGGAACCCCTAGACCAGACGAGTCGAACTGGGACCGTCATGCGGGTAATCTTGGTTTCAGGGGATGGTCTAATCACACCTATAGTAGGTCCCCTCAGCCTACCTAGGTGCAGGCGTTTCCCGGCCTCTTAGAACAGTTCTTGAGAAAATGTCCCGACAGACCACAATACAAGCATAATCCCTCCTTCCTCCTCCTGCTCCTCTCATGCTCCGAGAGTCTAGCTGCCCCCAGCTGCATAGGTTCCTCCGCAGAATCGGACACCATGGGTGAGGACGGAACTTGGGAAAAATGACGTACAGTGTCCCTCACTCCCCTCTCCTGTCGTCTCAGGTTCTCGCGTTGAGCTTGTCTTTCACGAAGACGTAAGTCCACCTGGGCGACGTACTGTATTACCGCATCCAGGTCCGTAGGAAGGTCTCTAGCCGCGATCTCATCCTTGAGGGATTCAGATAGTCCATTCAGGAATGCGGCGACTAGAGCCTCGTTCGTCCAGTTGACCTCTGCCATCAAGGTGCGGCATTCGATGGAATACTCCTGAAGAGAACGGGAACCTTGGCGGATAGAGAACAGGGATGCTGATGCCGTACTTCTCCTTCCCGGAACGTCAAATACAGAACGCAGACTTGAGACGAATTCCGAATAGGACCGAACAGGAGGAGCATTTCTCTCCCATAGTGGAGAGGCCCAAGCCAGTGCCTTGCCCGTGAGTAACGAAATCACATAGCCCACCTTAGCCCGTTCAGTAGGAAAGGCATAAGGTGAAAGTTCAAAATGAATCTCGCACTGGTTCAGGAACCCTCTGCATGCTGCTGGCTCACCATCATAACGTTGAGGAGGAGGTAGATGAGCGGGCACAGAATGGACAGGTGCAGGTGGTGGTGGATGAACCGCAATTGCCGGAGGAGCTTGTAGCGCTGGGTCGGTGCGTTGCAACAACGTCTGGAGAGCTTGGGCAAACTGATCCAGACGATGATCCATCCCATCCAAACGATCCTCCGTAGAACTCTGCTGTCCTACCGATGCAGGTCTCATGTTGGCCTTCTGATTCTGTCACGCACAGCGTATGGTAGAACCTGTAATCAGGTAGAGCAGCGTGTGCAAGTCCAATAGACAGGGAACCAGAGTCCAGTATAAAATAGCCAATGAGCAAGCCGAGGTCAGGAAGCCAGAAGTCAGGATCGTAGCAGGGTAAGCCGAGGTCAGGAAGCCAGAAGTCAGGATAAACGTGAGGAAAGCCAGAGTCAAACGCCAGGAATCAGAATCAGGAACAAGCCGGGTCGGTAACGGGAAATCAACAGGAACGCGTACTGAGCAGACACTATACGAGATAGGTACAACCATCAGAAGGCAAGGCTGGAGTGTTTCTGAGGCTCTTAAATAAGCAGAGGAAGTCCAGGCATCAATTACTGAATTCCCGCCAAAAATTCAAAGTGCCGTTACGTCACTTCCGGTTCGCGACCATCTTGGGATTGGCAGAACGTAAAAATCTAAAAGGAGCCGTAGTACCAGCTGGCGCCACTAGGTGGCGTGCAGCGGACCGCATGCACGCAGCAGGACCGGACCTGGCTCCAACACAGGACGACCGACGCGTGGAGCAGCGAGGTCTTCCCCTCCCTCGCGGCGGCTGAGGCTGTCTCGGAGAGGCGGGAGGTCTCCCTCTTCCTCGCGGCGGTTGCGGCTCCCGCGGCAAGGCGGGAGGTCTCCCCCTCTTCCGCGGCAGCTGCCGTGTAGAGGCGGGAGGTCTCCCTCTTTTCCGCGGCGGTTGCAGCTGTTACGGTACGGTGGGGGGTCTCCCTCTTCTCCGTGGCGGCTGCGGTTGCCGCGGCACGGTGGGAGGTCTCCCCCTTCTTCTCGGCGGCTGCCGGACCAGGTATGTGACAATATTATGATTGTTAACAGCAATACCCAGATTCCAGCATGTACTGGTTGGCTGGGCATGATAGCAGTGCTGTCAACAATCATATATAAATTAATAGTTATTGTATTTTTTGTCCAATTTTAGTGCGTTAACACACCACAATTGGACAAAAAAAACAACAATATGACTTGGCATGATAGGAGTGTGATTGCTAACAGCAAACACACTCTTTTTATACCCAGGCAACCAGTAAATGCTGGAACCTAGGCATGATGGGACTGTGACTGCTGTTAGCTGTTAGCAATCACACTCCTATCATCCCAAGTCAGCCAGTACATGCTGGTAAAGGGTGGCTGTAAGTGCAGACCCCATACTGCTGGCAGCATCAATACACAAGGGGGCAGCTAGCCAGGTTTCAGCATGTACTGGCTGACTTGGCATGATAGGAGTGTGATTGCTAACAGCAATCACAGTCCCATCATGCCTAGGTTCCAGAATTTACACATCCATGCTATCACACACACAAATTCATTCATTCACAGATTCATTCCCTCAATCACGCATACTCATTCAAACACCCTCCCCCATCCCCTTACCTGCACTACAGCTCTCGATGCCGCTCACAAACTTCAGCATGGGGCGTGGCCTCCCGCTTCCTCTGTGCAGGACAATAGACCCTCCCACAAGTAAGCAGCAGGGCTCTTGTGATCCTGGCTGCCGATCTCACGCGGGCCGCGCCTCGCATGTTGGACGCCCCTGCCATAGTTAATTGGAAACTTGACAGTCCAGGACTTCCAGATTGTGTTAAATTTATGTAGTCTCTGAAGTGCTTGAAAATACTGCAGTCCCACCAGATATGTCTAAATGTGCCTTGTACCAGATTACATCTCCAACACATGGGAGATGAATTCTGTTTAATTTTGGCTAGTCTGACAGGAATTAGATATCATCGAAGCATGATTTAGTGGTGCAGTTCTTACATATTTAAGCAATGGGAGGCTCTGTTTATTTCCACTAAGCTATTTATCCATTGTTTTTGGTCAATTTGAATGCAGAGGTCTTGTTGCCAGGAAGTCAAGGCGTTAATACATAATGGGGTTTCAATTTCCTCCAATATAGAATAGCATCTCTTCAGACCTTTAGGAACTATTTAGTAATTTAGTAATTCATTAATCTGTACGCATAGGTCCGCTATGTATAGATGCTTATTTAAATAATGCTTAATCCTTAATCAATTAAAAGACTCCAAATTATTAAGATTAAAATCCTCATAGATTTGAAAAAAGGGTTTCATTTTATTTTCAATCAGTATATCTTTAACTCTTTTATTTCTAAGTTTGCACCATTTCCTAAGGTTCAGATGAGAAATATTATTATGTAGTATTTCTAGCGGGACTAATGGGATAATTTTATTTCTCAATCCTATTCGATGTTTAAAAGCGTACCATTATTCCATTGAACTTTTGAGAGAAATGGGAAGAGATTTTGATATTATGTGAAACCTATCCTGATGCAGCCGTAGAAGGCATTCCAGATTAGACATTCCTGTCAGTTCTTGTTCTATACGAAACCAATCTTCATTGGTGCTATGCTTATATTGGATCTTTAGAGTGTGTAAGAGCAAACGGGCCTGTAAGTATCTTCCCAAACAGGGCATGTTTAGACCTTCCTTTTTTGTTTGCATAAAGGATTTTCCTGGAGATTCTAGGTTTTTTGTATCCAATAATTTGGAAGGCTAATAGGTATCATTCTTAACATATATAGCCATTTGGGAATTATATAGGATCTTATAATATTTATTCTATCTAGCCAGGACACAAATAATCCCTTCCAGGCTGAGATTTGTTTTATCAATTCGACTTGCAGCTTATTATAATAAATTTCGATGATGTTGGATACCTTAAGTGGAATAATAATACCTAAATAGTCAATCTTATTCATTTCCCATGTAAAGTCATATTCTTCTTCCAGTTCCATTCTTATCAGATCTGGAATGCCTGCCATCACTGCTTGTGTCTTTTTTATGTTTAGCTTGTAATTTGAAAATCTATAAAAGTATGATATTTCACCCATCAATGCTTTTAGGGATAACACTGGGTCGTAGAGAGAAATCAAAACATCATCCGCATGCCAAAGGGCATCCCTACATAGTACCATTGTTGATATTGAACCACACAGCTTTGAAGTTGCGAAAAAAACATAAAACAGTGGTTGTTAGGGTTACTTTATAAACCATATAACACCAGAGCTGTATAAATATAGATACCTATTTTAAGGCTTGTATTTCTCTGTGGTGCATATTACAAGCATACCAGGGAACTTCCTAAACAAACATCTTAACAGTTCCTCACAACGATTTAGTGATTGTCTAACTGTGGCAACCAAACATTTCTCGTAAAACATCAGTTTTCTAGCAGGAAATTCCACTGTGATACACCAATGAGAAAACCCACCAGTTTGGATGCTTAGATATTGTTAAATTAAAGCAGAATATGGAATCAGCTGTAGACCGTGAGACCTGAGAATTAGCCCATTCACCTTGAGGTACGTGTGTGCGACTCTATTGGTCGCCGGAAGGGGGCTGGTCTGGCATCAACAAATGAATTGCAGAACTGCAGAATGCACACACTTACCGAGGTGTACTCTACACAATACACATTGCCCGAAACTGAGGGCCAAGTTCCTCCGAGCAGTTGTCTTGTCTGAGACCTAGACAAATGCTCCAAGGAACTTGGCCTCCTTTTTATCATACACAGTCACACATCCATAGATGTTTAATAAAAGAATAGGGATTTTACATTTTTAAATCGATTTTGGACCACTTGTAATACATGCCTAACATTTGCTACCTATTTATAATGGCATACTTTGCAACAACCCAACTTTTACTGGACAGGACTGGAAAAAAGCAGGACTGTCCACGAAAATGTTGGGTGTGTTGGCAGGTATGCGAATGGAAAAATGTTGGGCAAGAACTAAAAAATAGCTTAGGTTTAATGTACGGTTATTTTTAAGATTATTAGCAGTGCACTGTTTTGGTTAAAGATGTATTATTATGTCTAAATATAATTTAATTTTAATGGGTTTATTTAATTTTATTTTAAAGTTATATTTATTATTATTTGTGACAGAACCCTCCATCACTGGGGTCCCTGGAGAGGCCTGAGAGCCAGCCTCCTCCCTATCGACTATGGGCCCAGGCCTTGTAGAGACTTCTGTGTGTGGATACAGGGGTTCAGTTTCTGCTGATGTACCCCATGTTTTAGCACTCAGAGTCTCAGAACTGTAACATCAGCTGGACATCCTGTGGTAGGAAGAAGGCTGATTGTCTGTGCATTGTTAATTGTATAGGTGTGAAGTGTTTTCCCTGTTATTGTGTGAGTTAGCCCTTGTCTTAAGACCCCCTGTAGGTATGACTATGTGTCACTGCTGCATACCTAATTATCAATTACATAACAGGTAGCTGTTAATCCTGTGAGCTCCTGTTATCCCTGTGTCCTGGCCATTGTCTGTTTTAAGCCAATTATATGTCTATCGTCATTCCACGTCTACGTCCCCAATTAATGTAATTATTTATGTCTCATGTCATTCTGTCCTTCCCCCGGATATTGTGTTGCAGGATTTGATCTAATTACTTTCTTCCTGCCATGGTAATTAGATCATGTGATATTTGTCTTGCCCCTTTTCTTGTATATATATATAGCTCTGTATTTGGTTTTAATAAATGAGTCCTGTTTTCACCTCAACATGAGTGTTGCCTGATGTTTGGGGTGGGCTGTAGCCTCGCTGTGTAGCTAAGCTTCGGATAGCCACGGTGCCAATGCAGCTACGGTGCAGCGACGTCCCCCCTTCTATCTACAACGCTGGTTCTGCCCTGCGCTGAAGGGGTTACCAGTTGGTGTCCCATCAGGAGGAAGCAACGTTTGGCGGGAGTACCCAGTCGGGGTACAGGTCGGTCCCGTCACATTATTTACTTTATTATATTTATTTAATGTTGTAGTGCTACCCTACCCAGCTATACCTATGTGCACTAGCATACCTAGTTTAGCTAAATTTGATGGGACAGGAAGAAAGCAGGACTGTCCCTGAAAAAGTTGGGTCTGTTGGCAGGTATGTGGATGGAAAAATGTTATAGGGTGAAGTGTGAGTTATAGCGTTAATACTAGTGAGTGTAGAAGTGAAGGCCAGGGCAAATAACAGGAGGAAAGGTCCTTGTGATTTGTGAATTGTACGTGTGTGTGTTATGTGTTATGTCACTGTGTTATATGTGTTATGTGTGTTGTGTTATGTCATTGTGTTAAATGTGTTATTGTGTGTGTTATGTTTGGTAGGTTGTGTATCAGACGGAAAAAAATGAAATGGAAATGGAAAAGGCGAATGAGTGGGCAATTGGCGACCCACTCACCTGTTTCACCCCAGGGCAAAGCATCCAAACAACTGTCAGTCCTAGACGTTTGGCAGCGGACTTCCAGAGCTCAGACACTAGGCCCTAGCGTAAGCTGGCTACTCCAGCGGAGGTAGCAGGCGTTGCCACACCGCAAACAGACGCAGCCAGGGGGGAGAAACTACCCTTAACATTAGGGACATTTTGGGCATGACTCTAGCCAGGAAGCGAACTGGCAAAGAAGAGACGCTGGCACCACCACCACCACCAGCAGCAGCAGCATTGGGAAAGGCGAATAAGTGGGCAATTGGCGACCCGCTCACCTGTTTCACCCCAGAGCAAAGCATCTAAACACTGTCAGTCCTTGGCGTTTGGGAGCGGACTTCCAGAGCTCAGACACTAGGCCCTAGCGTAAGCTGGCTACTCCGGCGGAGGTAGCAGGCGTTGCCACACCCCAAACAGACGCAGCCAGGGGGGAGAAACTGCCCTTACTATTAGGGACATTTTGGGCATGACTCTAGCCAGGAAGCGAACTGGCAGAAAAGAGACGCTGGCACCACCACCAGCAGCAGCAGCATTGGGAAAGGCGAATGAGTGGGCAATTGGCGACCCGCTCACTTGTTTCACCCCAGGGCAAAGCATCCAAACAACTGTCAGTCCTAGGTGTTTGGGAGCAGACCTCCAGAACTCAGACACTAGGCCCTAGCGTAAATTGGCTACACTGGCGGAGGTAGCAGACGTTGCCACACCACAAACACGTGCAAACAGGGGGAGAAACTACCATGAACATTAGAGAAAGAAAATTAACTTTCCAAGCTAAGAGCTGGGTAACCCAACTTGGGCAGATTGAATTTAAGAAAGACAATCTGCTCCATCAGATGAGGTGCCATGCGTGAGTGCTGTGGATGTTTCCAGTCATAGAAAACACGTGCTCACTTTGAACAGTGGTTGGCGGACATGATAGAAGTTGCTGCGCAACCCATGAGAGTGCAGGCCACACACTCTTCTTTTCATCCCAGTAGCTAAGAGGATCAACATTAGGTGCAGAAGGAACTTCACAGAGGTAAAGTTTGACCATTTCAGCAGCACTACTCTCCTTTCTGCTGCTAGCTCTGTCAGATGGTCCAACTATACTCCCAAGTGCCTCTTCCCAAAACGCAGCTGCTCCACTCAGCTGTATTGTGATGCTTGTGGCACTGCTGCTGATGCAGACCACATAATCTCTTCCTCCTCCTGCACCTCTCCCTCCTCGGACAGCATTCCCATTTTACGCTGCCAGTCACGCACCTTGTTGACCAATTGCTCCCGGTAGCTACTGAGAACATTGAATTTCAAAGCTAGCTTTCCCTTAATTCTTGGATCGCAAAGGCACGCTAGCATCATTTCAGGACTCTCTTCCATGCGTTTGCGAAGGTGTACTTTTAGCAGATCCTTCAGCTTCCTGACTATGGCTGCTATGTCAGGATGTAGAGTGCCACCTTGAACAGCGTCATGGTTTTCAAGGAACACATCCATATTGCTGCCTAGATGGGAGAACACTGGGATTACCTGGGCCAGACTGGCAGTGATTGAGTTTAAATTTTCAGTGGCATCCCTGACTGGTTTAAGGACTGCCACTAGCTGGGCGATCACTGTCCAATCCTCCCTATTCAATGGAGATGTAATCCCAATATTTTGCTCTGAGGCAAGATTATTTGCTGCTCCAAAATCCTCTCCAGCATGTCTAATGTGGAGTTCCACCGTGTACTGACATCCTGACGTAGGCAGTGTACGGGAAGACCTGACCTCTCTTGCTCTTCCCTCAAAAGTTGGCTAGCCTTAACACTATGATGAAAGTGCCCAGCGATCTTTCTGCAGCGGGACAGAACTACTGCTGCTACATTAGTTCCTTCTGACATTGCTGCCTTCACTACAAGTTGGATCATGTGGGCTGCACAGCGCACACCAACAATATGACCATCTCGCAGCGCTTTCACCATATTGGCACCTCCGTCAGTTACCACAAAACCAACTTCAACATTGGTGCCTGCCTCTGCTCCCACCCAAAGGCTAAACATTTTCCTCATCGCCTGCAGAATATTTTGGGAAGTGTGCTTTTCATCCATCACTTCTGCATGGAGAAGGAATGATCGGTAGCCTGCTGCAGCAGCTTCCTTGGGCACACCGGGCTGCCATCAGTGTGCTGTCAAAGAAAGGCATGCTGCCCACTAGGTGCACTCCACAAATCTGTTGTGAAATGAACAGACTGACCAGCAGCCTTGGAAAGCTCCTCTTTCACTGCTGAAACACAGGACCGATACAATGAGGGGACAATGTTCCTGCTGAAAGTGGAACGTGACGGAACTGTATATTGTGGAGCCACAGCCGCCATCAATTGTTTGAAAGGCTCCCCTTCAATCATAGAGAAGGATGCCCCTCCAACAGCAATGAACTGACCAATAAGTCACGTTATTTTATTGGCCTGCTGTTTGGACATTGACCTTTTTGATTGGAATGCCACAAATTGTTCCAGGGTGGGCTGGACATGCAGTGCTCCAACCTGCCTTGGTCTCTGGCTGCCAGCACTAGCTGCTGCTGCTGCTATTGGCTCAGAAGCAGCTGTTGGGGGTTTATCCACGGCCACCAGCTATGCTGCCTGCACTAAGTTTTACTTCTGCATCTTTCCCCAATAGCACAGCGTTGTGTTGAGTGCTGAGGTGATGCTTCATGCTAGCACTGGTAAAATGGCCAGACACTTTCCCTCTGCTTATTAGCTTCCCACAATGTTTGCACTTTGTGGGCACGCATAGCCTTGGAGTGTGCCTTGGGTGCTGCTTCCACTGCTCGGGGTGGATGAACAGAGGCAGAACTAGTGGTAGTGGTACTGGTGGTAACAGTACTGGCCATAGTGGGACTGCTAATTGCTTTAACTCTAGATTTGGTAGGTTTTGCTGCTGCTGGTGGTGGTGATGATCGTAGCGGAGAAGGTGGAGGCTCAGGGGAAAATTGTGTACTAGTCATTTGGACACTGCTCCCTGAGGAATCTGATTCCTGATCACTCATCTCCTCTACTTCCTCTGGCTCATAGTCTAGTTCTTCATTATCCAGATCAAATGGAATTCCTGCTAGGCTGGAGCTAAGACTGACGTCGTCGTGACTAATAGTAGTGCGAGCAGGAAGAACAGACTCTGCACTTGGCCTCTCAGTCTCAGGCTCCTCTGCTACCTCGCTAGGTGGAGTTCCACTATGTGTAGCCCTCTCTCTAACTGTTGTGAATATTGAATATGTGCCTTCAGCTTCTCAGCAGATATTTTTATGTTAACCCTGAGTGTCCTTTTCTGTGTGACTCTATGTGCAATGAAAGGTTAAGAGTGGACAGGTGGTTGGCTATTTCTTGCTCCAAGTAAGTTAAAAGAAACTGACCAAGTCTATACAAGGACCACAATGAGGGGGGTCAGAAGTGATTGATCATCTCAGCTGCAAACATGGTCTTTGCCATAAACTGACCATAATAGGATGAATGGTTTTCTGTATCTTTCTGTATGTATATTTCAGGACACTTGCTACGTAGACAGATCTTAGCACGTAGCTCTCTTGTTTGTAAAGGTATATAAGACATGTGTTGTTTTCATTGAGAGAGAGTAGTCTGGCTGATGACACTCCCTCGTGTGCACGAGCAATAAAATCTGCTTATTCAACTCTTTTGGGAAGAATCTGTGTCTCAAAGTTATTGAGCATTCACAGTTGGGGGCTCGTCCGGGATCCCACATTTCGGACTCAGGATCCAGACGGTGCAGACTCACGATCCTTTACCCAACATTGAGCTCATCTGAAAAAAGGTAAGAGGCACCTCTTTTAAAAGAAAGCCTTTAGTGTAAAGTATTGGGTAGAGGATACGGGGGTCGGCCACTGGGTACCTATCTGAATGACGGGATCCATAAGAGTTGAGTAAGTAAGATGCATGCATGTTATTCTATTTTGTATGTTTATAAGAAGTAAGTTATTGTATTGTATGGTATTGTCAGAAGTTGCAACTAAGTTGAGTACATAGCCTAACCCGCTATTGTAGAGTACATAGCCTAACCCGCTATTGTAGAAGTGCATAGCCTAACCCGCTATTGTAGAGTACATAGCCTAACCCGCTATTGTAGATTTGTGTAGAGGAGAATAAGATGGGAAATCTTTTCTCCAGAGTTACCCCGGGGTCCCCTCTAGAAACCATGATTAAGAAGCATGGCAAAGAGATGGGAAAATATATGTATAAATGGAAATTAGCCTCAGAATCAGATGAGGATAATTTTTATTGTTGACCCTCACAGGGATCTTTAAATATGGAATCCTTAAAAGGACTCCGTATGACTTTAACCCCTTCGAGACAAAGGCTGATTTTACTTTTTGTACCCTTTGTGACAATGGCCTTTTTAACATTTCTGCGCTGCTTGTGTTTAGCTGTAATTTTCTTCTTTCCCGTTTACTGAACCCACACACATTAGATATTGTTTTTTTCAGGACAAGAAGGGCTTTCTTTAGATGACATTGTTTTGATTGTATCATATTATTTACTATTAAAAAAATTATAAAATATGGTGAAAAATTTAGAAAAAAATGACTGTTTCTAACTTTTAGTTGAAAAATCTTTTACTCATCTATAAAAGGTAATGAAAAAACCTGCTAAGTAGATTCTACTATTTGTCCTGAGTTTAGAAATACCCAATGTTTTTATGTTTTTATGCTTTTTTCTACCCATTATGGGGCAATAAGTACAGGTAGCGTTTTGCTATTTCAAAGCCATTTTTTCCAAATCTGGTAATTCTTCCCCCCATGTGCCATTTCGGGTATCTTTGAACCCGGCCAATGCAATTTACCCCATCAAGTCATATATTTTTGAAAACTAGACAGCCCAGGGTATTCCAAATGCTAGTATTTTAACTCTTTCCATGCACCATATCTACCACCAGTCTTTGTCAAACTTTATGGTAGTCATTTTTTTGCATTTGTTTTGTCATACACATTTTACTTCAGGTATGAATTAAAATGTTCTAGTTTATGTCACTATCACAAAACACCCCAATATGTGTTCAGCAACATCTCCTGAGCGCAGCGATACCTCACATGAATGATTTTGCCTGGCTGTTTTGGGGCAAAAGGGCCACATTTGGGGCATGCGCTTTTTTCAATGTTGAACTTTGGCATTTGGGATCCACGGCCCATGCCCTATTTGGTACATCTTTGAGCCGGGCCATTTCAGTGTGCCCAACAAAACCATATATTTTTTAAAACTAGACACCACAGGGTATTTTAAATGCTGGTATTTTAACTCTTTGCATGCACATATTTTACCACCAGCATTTTTTCAAAGTTTGCAGTAATATTTTTGTGTGTGTATTTTTCCCACACACACCTACTTTATGTATGAATTTACAGCTCCTGGTATATGCCGCTGTCACACGACACCCCATAATGTGTTCAGCAACATCTCCTGAGTGCAGTGATACCCCACATGCATGGGTGTGTCATTTTTGGGGGGAACTAAAAGGCCACATTTGGTACGTGTGCATTTTTCTAATTGGAAATTAGATGTGTGGCCATCCTTCCCCCCGTGTTAATTGGGACGTTGTTGAACCTGGCCCATTCAATTTACCCCATCAAATCATAAATTTTTTAAAAGTAGACACCCCACGGGCATTTAATATGCCAGTATTTTAACTCTTTCCATGCGAGAATTGTTTTAAGCTAATATGCTAATTTTAGGACTTGCTCACAAAAATATATTTTTTATATATATATATTTTTATTTTTTATTTTTTATTTTTTAAAAAAGTTTAACATTTTTTTTCAACTTGGAGGTTCCCCTGATAGTGACATCAGTGGGAAATGATTTTTACATTTTACTGTTTTTTTACTATTTTTTTCTAATTATTATTAATTTTATTTTATTTTTTAATTTATTTTTACTAATCACACTGTGATTAGAAAGCTGGGCTCCATTGACTTGCATGGTGAATGCAGTACCTGTATTCAACCTGCAAGTGGAGCCAAAGTTCTCTAGATGGTCTGGACCATCTAGCGAACTTTTAAAATTTGTGGTTCCTGTTACAGGACGGCGGCCATCTTCCTTGATGGCGAAGATTGCCGGCAGCTGCGGCTGTGACCGCTCTCCGGAGCGGTCACAGCCCATCAAAAGGTTAGTGTTTGGTGTCGCTGGATGCCTCCTGATCGAGGCATTCCAGCGACACCATTTAAGTTTAGGAGGCGATCGTCGATCGCCTCCTAAACGCTTTTAAAACGGGCGTCCGCCGCCATACAAAGTATGGCGGATGTTGACGCCCCGTGGAGGGGCCAGAGATGGCCCCTTCGTGCCGATCGCGGCGTTGCTGAATGCCTCGAGGTCGAGGCATTCAGCAACGCTTTTTGGGTGCAGAAAGCGATAGTAGATCGCTTTCTGCACCCGTTTAAAGACGTGCCGGTCCTGGCACGTCAATTGTCGTAAAGCACATGCTTTTCCGTGTCGTGCCAGGACCGGCAATTGTCGTTAAGGGGTTAAAGAAAGACATGTCACATGTCTCCAAAAATGAATGAGAGTGTTTTGTATGTGGTTTAGGGAAGGTTTCAAAATCTGGAGAAAGCATAATGAGTCTGCTCCACTTGAAAACTCCCAACACCCTCAGGCGGCCGCCAGTTCCCTTTATCCTGTTAGGAAGAAGGAAACTGATAAAAAACTGCAGAAAGAAGCTCAGAATGTTGTACTTGTTGATAAGTTATATCCTCCATTGCTTACTAACAATGATATGACTATTGATGATTTGATATTTAATCCTCCCCCTTATAATCATGTTGCCCCTGGAGCTGATGCTCCTGTCCATTCTGTCCCAACACCCTTTTCATCTCTATCACCCTTATCCCAATCTACTGCTTCCCCTCCTCCTCTGCACCCAATTTCCCCTCCTCCTTCTATTGATGTTAAACACCCCTATGATTTAAGAAATACAGATAAAACTGTTAAAGTAAAACAGATTGCTTTGAGCACAGAAAGCATGTATCCTATGAGAGAAATAGGACAAAGGGATAATGCTGGTGTTCCCTTTACCATTCATCACCCTTGGGCACCGGGAGAACTGTTAGTTCTAAAACAACAATTTCCCCGTCCTGGAGATGATATTACAAAATTTTGTGATGTTTTGAAAGGACTGATGACTGCTTATGACCCTGTTAAACGAGATTATGATCAATTGTGGCAGATTATTTTAACCAGTGCAGAGTTTACTTGTTTTAAAGCAGCATTTCCTAAAGTAGTACATGACTTGAATTGGGATACAGATGTTGAATTGGTAGAGCGCAATGCTGCCGCACGCAAGACATTGAATGATAATATTATTAAAGCTTTTGTTGAAGGATTTCCTCAGAACACTGACTGGACTAAGATTAACACTGCTTCACAGGGTAAAAATGAAAGTGTTGAAGAGTTTGCGGATAGAATTAAAAAGTTGGTGAAAGCATATAGTGGTGTGAATGACCCAGAGAGAAACGCAGAACCTATGATAGTTGCTGCATTTGTGAAAGGATTGTTACCAGAGGTAAAGAAGGGAGTAAAAAGAGTGGTGATTGGTTGGGAAGAGAAGAGTTTAAAAGATGTGGTCTCTGCTGCAAAGCATTTTGAGAAATATAAAGAGGATTCTAGAGAAAGGCAGAGAGTTTCTGAAGTTAAGGAGTATAGAGCTGCAATGAGAGCAGTGGTCTCTGCTTCACAGCCTGTGGCTGGAGGGGGAAGTACTGATCAGTTGGTGCAGCAACCTGGAGGAAACGTGACATGTTATAATTGTGGCAAACTTGGTCATATGGCTAGGAATTGCAAATTCCCAAAAAAGAATGTGAATAATGGTGAAGGTTATAGCTTTGACAGACGGCAGTTCTCTAGTGCAACCGGTCAACAGAGAGCAAAGTGGGTACCCCCACTATACAGACAGGACAGTAATGTACGAGATTGACTAGTTAACACTGACACCCATGCTCCTGCTGTTTCTGACTCATTCCCCACTATAACGGCCGAAGATGAAGGCCCATTTATTAAAGCAAAAAAATACTGAAATTTTTGGTAGACACCGGAGCTCTAAAGACTGGATAGGGAAATTTCCCTTAAGCTCAGATCTGCCAGTTCTTGTAAAAGGTGTTGGTAACAAAACAATTCCTCCCCCTGTTTCTCAGCCACTAAACTTTCAATTGGCAGGAATAAATTTACAAGTAAAATTTCTCGTAAGCCCCACTTGTCCCATAAATTTGCTAGGAAAGGACTTGTTGTGTGATATGGGTTGAACCATATCTTGCACTCCTAATGGCCATATTGTTTTAGAACTTCCTGAGTATGAGGAATTGTATTTGGGTAGGTTAGAAGAAGTGATCAAAGATAGAAAATCGATGTCTACGATTGATTTTGATATTGCATATCCATTGACAGAGCAGGTTACAAATGATATGTGGAAAGGGCTACCTAAATGGGTATGGGCAGTCCCAGGTGATTCTGCAGGGTTGATTTGGGAAGAACCCCGGTTAAAATAAAATTAAATTTTATTCCCAAATTGATGAGAAAACTCAACAATATTGGGAACAAAAGGGAGGAGTGGAAGAAAATGTTTTTTGGTTTTTGGCATGGCCTTCAAATTTTTTTAAACTTTTACCAGTTTTACCTCCTGATTTGGCTCCCTATATTATCAGACTAGCGCATGGCCTGAGTCATGTGTCTAGTGAAGCAATGATTAAAGCTATACAAATTGATTGGTGGGCCCCAGGTATCCGGCCCCTTGTTAAAGAATATTGTGAACAATGTGTTATTTGTCAACAGCACAATGTGGGTAAGCGAGTACACATACAAGGGCATGGGAGGACTCCGTGTCCCATGGGACCCTTTAGAAGTTTGCAAATTGACTTTATTGAAATGCCAAGATCTTTGTATTATAAATACGTCCTTGTTATAGTATGTACATATTCCCGCTGGATAGAAGCCTATGCATGCCAACATGCAGAGGCAAGAACAGTAGCAAAGAAACTACTACAGGAATTTATTCCTAGATATGGTATACCTCTGCACATCTTTTCAGATCAAGGAACGCACTTTACTGCTGATATAGTACAGGAGCTTGCTAGAGTTTTAGGTATTGTGTACCATCTGCATTGTCCATATCACCCTCAGAGTGCAGGAAAAGTAGAAAGAGCTAATGGAGTCTTAAAAAATAAGATTAGCAAAATATGCGCAGAAACTCATATGCTCTGGCCAGAAGCTTTACCCTTAGCATTAATGTCTATGCGAGACTCAGCTCATGCAGCCATAAAAGTTACACCTCACAAGCTCATAATGGGACGTCCTATGCTAACTGCTAATTCTCTAGAAGTATAAGTGCATGATCATAGTGATAGATGACACAATTAGCGTGTATTGTAAGACTCTAATGAAGTCCTTTAAGTCTCTCAAATCACAGGTGCAAGCAGTGCGCACGGACACAGGACGACAAACCAATTCACCAAATCCAACCAGGAGAATACGTATTGGTCAAGAGTTTTTAAAAGAAAGAAAGTTCTTCAACTTTGCTGGAAATGCCCATATCATGTCTGCTTGTAACTAACAGAGCTGCAAAGGTAGCTGAGATTGCTTCTTGTATTCATTGCAGCCATATAAAGCTTTTCCCAACTCCAAGGAAATCAACACGTTAGTCCTCCAACAGGCACAATAATCCTAGCTGACTAACCTACGTGGGAAAGCCGAGAAAGGCCAAGAGGCCACTCGTGAAACCATGCAGCAAAATATTGGAAAAGCCGAAAGAAAGATCTAAATGTTTTTTTTTTGCATGTCTTGTTAGATTTTTATGGGATTGTGCATGTTGGTAGAATTCCCTTTATCAGTCTAATAAGAAGTGGTCAACTCTATAGTCAGATACAAAAGGGAGGATATTAGAGTACCATGGCAGAGGGATGGTTTGTATTTTGACATAGGCAGAATGTTTTGTGGAGCTTCGGTTGTGATCAGTCATGTTGGGTGTGTGGGTTTGTTCCACATGCTGCAGACACTCCCTGTGTTGGGTGTCCTTGTGCCGGGTCGGGGGTTTCACGGGAACTAGGTAATGGGTTTAGTTTTATAAAGCGATGAGGAATGGGATCCATTTGGCCTTGAAAGATGGCTCGGTTCACTTGGAGCAAAGCTGGTGACTGGTATGATTGTGGCTTTGTTTGTTATTGTATGTGTATGTATGTTTTCTTTCTACTAATTAAGTCGCTGAGTGTAAAGTGTACTGGCACTAGCCACACAATGCCTTTGTTGGAAGGTGAAGAATTCCCCCGATTTTAAAGACCCGGAAACTCTGGATAACACATTGTATGATGATCCACATGAAAAGGAATAAATGGACGCATGGTTCGCTATGCAACAAGCTCCATCTCGTCCAAAAACAAATTATTGATTACTTAACAGGATCTGTTAAGAATAAAAAGGGAGGACTGTGAATATTGAATATGTGCCTTCAGCTTCTCAGCAGATATTTTTATGTTAACCCTGAGTGTCCTTTTCTGTGTGACTCTATGTGCAATGAAAGGTTAAGAGTGGACAGGTGGTTGGCTATTTCTTGCTCCAAGTAAGTTAAAAGAAACTGACCAAGTCTATTCAAGGACCACAATGAGGGGGGTCAGAAGTGATTGATCATCTCAGCTGCAAACATGGTCTTTGCCATAAACTGACCATAATAGGATGAATGGTTTTCTGTATCTTTCTGTATGTATATTTCAGGACACTTGCTACGTAGACAGATCTTAGCACGTAGCTCTCTTGTTTGTAAAGGTATATAAGACATGTGTTGTTTTCATTGAGAGAGAGTAGTCTGGCTGATGACACTCCCTCGTGTGCACGAGCAATAAAATCTGCTTATTCAACTCTTTTGGGAAGAATCTGTGTCTCAAAGTTATTGAGCATTCACACTGTCTTTACGAAAATATTGTAAGTACTTGGTTGCTTGCTAGAGGTACTAGGAGGACATGGCGTGGCGGTACCGGTGGGAACAGTAGGCGCAGCACTAGTGGTGGTAGAGGCGGTAGAAGTGGTGGTTTCCCTACGAAGGAATGAGATCACTTTGGTTTGGGAAAACCCCTCTGAGTCTTGCTGCTAATTTGGCTCTGCTTGGTACCTTGCATGCTGCTTGTGGATGGGGAAGATGCTGCTTGGGGCAAAAGGCACTTTTTACTCACTGGGCTAGTAGAAGTACTAGTTGTGCTACCCTTTAACTTTGAACGTGCTTCTGGTGCTTTAGGCTTTCTGTAAAAAAAACATAGAGCTTGTGGGCCTAGCAGCACTACTACTGCCTGCTTTTGGTGCCTTTCCTTTACTTGATGATCCTTCAAGCAATGCTTCCCCAAATGATAAGCGAGAGTGTTAAAAAAAAAATAAAAAGGGGGATAAAAAATTAAAGACTTTGAATTTACACGGGCCTAAGAGCCTATCCTACTACTATGCTAAACCTAAAGCTATATTTCTTAGTATTCTATTCTAACTCTAGGCAGACGCTCTGAAGCCCACTAAGCTAAAGTGAGGTTAAATTATAATATTATATTATTAATAGATTAGAATTACTTATATTATGGATTGTAGATAGAATATAGATTATGAATTAGAACTAATTATATTATAGATTATGTTATAGATTATAAATTAGAATTTATTATATTATGTTATATAATAGTTAATATTAGAAGAATTACTTATATTATGGATTATAGATAGAAGAATATAGATTATGAATTAGAATTACTTATATTATAGATTATGAATTAGAATTTATATTTAATATAATATATTATAGATTAAGATTAAAGATTAGAATTATTTTAGTACTACAGCTAGTATCTTGAAGCTTTGCTTAGTACAGTTGTCGTCACACAGTCAATCTTTCTTGAAAAGAAATTAGAAATAAAATAAAATGTCACAGCAAAACAGTTAGCTTCACTGCTTGCTGAAACACACAGCACTTATGCGGCTGCACTCACTAGCCCAACAAGTTCACTTCACTGATGGACCGAGGTGAGCAAAACAAATGAAATAAAATATTATTAATTAAGAAAAATTGACTTGGTCTCTTCCTGTTGCTAAAACAAAGCACAAACTAAAGAGCTGCAGCACCAGTACTAATAAGATTAGCTGAACTATAAGCTAGTAGTAATTAATTATTAATTTTATTTATAGCTAATTAACTATTAAGCTAGCTAAAATGAATTATAGAATTATTAATATTACTGAATGATTTTAGATTAGACACTATTAGATGTCTTGAATGTCTACAGTACACTCTACACTAGTATACTAACTATAGTATATATAACTGACAAATATATATATAATTTTATAATGTATTCAATTATTAATAATATATTCTATTAAATTATTTATAAATTCTATTATTTAATTTATCAACGCAGGACAGGCAGTAGGCACTAGTGCCAGCCCAGGGCAAGGGCACTCCAGTGCCAGTGAGGCACTGGGTGCACTGTCAACTCAACAGCACTACACAGTTGATGACAGACAAAAGCACCAAAATTTTTTTTTAAAATGATTAAATTACAGTACACTGTGAGAAATGGCAGGCTGAGGCTTACCAGTCTCACACAGAACAGAACAATCTCTCTCTGTAACGCTCGGATGCAGCAGAGCAGTGTTGCCAAAGCAGCCACAGCGAAAAATGAATGGATCTCTCAGGCAAGCTCTGGTCTTATAAAGGCGGTTTCAGAATTCAAAAAACAGCAGCACAGGCATTGGACAAGACCCTTAGCGTGACGTCACAAGAGTGAGCTGATTGGAGAGACGAGGATCAGCTCACTCCTGTTTGAAATTTTGGCGGTTGCGCGGCAAAAACGAAGACGATCTTCGATTCTTCGTGGTTGTGAGTCTTCGTCTACGGTTTGCCGGCACTGTATTCTATTCTATATTCCTTCGGAACGAACAAAAAAACCGCCTCTACGTGCTCGTTTTCATGTTCGCCCGAAGACGAATGCGCAAGTCTAGTATCTACAACAGACTTGGGGCTTTAGCATCCTCAGCTACCCTGCAGCAATGTGTAGATTGTCATGTTATATGCATCACATTCTAAATGTCTCTATCATAGCCCCACAACATAATATAACAGCAGACAGGTCTTTTTTGGATAACCATATAGCAGTGGCGTCCAACATGCGGCCCGCAAGACCTCGAGGTGCGGCCCGCAAGAGATCGGCAGCCAGGGCAACCAGGATCACAAAAGCCCTGCTGCTTACCTGTGGGAGGGTCTTTTGTACTGCACAGAGGAAGCGGAACCCGGCAGAGTCATGTGAATGTAAGTGATATCACATGACTCTGCTCCAGTCCTGCTTCCTCTGTGCAGTACAAGAGAACGCAGAGGGAGGCCGCGCCCCCTGCTGAAGTCTGTGAGCGGCTTCGAGAGACCTGCAGTGCAGGTAAGGGGGTGGGGGAGGGTGTTTGAATGAGTATGCGTGATTGAGGGAATGCATCTGTGAATGAATGAGTGTGTGTGTAAGTGCTGTTAGCAATCACACTCCTATCATGCCAAGTCAGCCAGTACATGCTGAAACCTGGCTAGCTGCCCCCCTTGTGTATTGATGCTGCCAGCAGTATGAGGTCTGCATATCACTTACAGCCACCCTGTACCAGCATGTACTGGCTGACTTGGCATGATAGGAGTGTGATTGCCAACAATCACAGTTCCATCATGCCTAGATTCCAGCATTTACTGGTTTCCTGGGTATGATAGGAGCGTGATTGCCGTTAGCATGGGTGTTAGCAATCACACTCCAATCATGCCAAGTCATATTGTTGATTTTTTTTGTCCAATTGGGTGTGTTACTTACTTTTATTAAAAGTGTGGGGGTTTTTAAGATTGTCATGTTATATGCATCACATTCTCGGTTTCGGCTAAGTGAACCCTGAATTTTCGGTTTTGGTACAGAATTTTCATTTTGGTGCATCCCTAGAATAAATAGAACTATTTCATTTTTAATTATCCTAAATCCTGAATTTGTGTCACAAAACTTTCTAGGCCCAGAAATCAGTAAGAAGAAAAGTAGAGAAAAAGGTTTTGTGTAACTTACTTTATTTTAATTTGCATATCTTATTAAAGGCCATATGTTCTCACAGAGAAAAATGAGTGCGGCCCGCGCACGTATACAATTCTGATGAAGTTGCCCACTGCAGAAAAAACTTGGACACCCCTGCCATATAGTGTTATAAGCCCTTTTACAGAAGGTCTGCAGATTATGCTTGCAACAGTAATACAGGTCATTAAGAAAGACAATTGTTTGCAATATTTTCTGTATAACAATCACCAGAGGATCAGTTACGAAAACTAATTGTTAAAGTGACACTTTGAGTGTAAAATTTTTATTTTCTGATGATACTTGTTGAGAGCGAAAGTTACACAGCTTAATATTCATAGTTACTATGGAATAGAACGTAATTATTTTAGAGACGTACAGAAAGTAGTACTTATCTGTGCTTTTGTGACTGCCCTCTGTTGTTGGTAACTAACAAGCTAATATCTAGTATGCAGGGATCACACCTATTACTTTGGTCACTTAGTTGTCTAGGGAACTATCTGGGTAAACACAATGGCTGAAGCTCATTGTTTTATAAAAGTGGAAAAGATGGAAAACGGGACAAATCAGCTGAGGTTTGTATTAGTCAAACACATAAAACAGACACGTGTCCCATAACATAAAAATAGACAAGTAGTGGCACTGCATCAGTGAGAAGGGGATTAGAGTTAATGAGCCAGATATAACTTCCCGAATGTATCACTTAGGGTGACCACATCAACCACGTTTTCCAGGACACATATGGTTTTTACATATGACTGACCAGCCCAGATACAATGCTGCCGTGCAGTATAGAGGATATACAGACTTATGGAAGGGAACCAATTAGTTATACATCCCTTAACCCCTTCAATCCCAGGGGTTTTTGGTACCTCAAAGCCCAGAGCAATTTTGCCATTTTTGGGGTATGTCGGTTTAGCGATGATTCTCTGTTCCTGTGAATAGTGTACCCATGTAAACTATATATTGTTTTTTCAAGGAGAGATAGCTTTCGTTTGATACCATAGTTGGGTGATTAGCTGAAAATTTAGAATGAGAAATTTAGTAAAAACTAGTGAAGATTAGAAAAATAAACTATTTTTTTTTACATTTTCCCTCTGAATCCTCACAAAATTAGGTAAAGTGATGGAAAATCCCCTCCAAGTTTATCAATTCAGGTATCCTGATTTCAGAAATACCTAATTTATATAGATTTTCCAGACTTTCCCAGCACCAGGGAGCGTTCTATTAGGTGTACAATTTTGTATAATTTTTATGCCTATGGCTTAACGGGTTTGAGGGTTGTGAACGGGGGAAGGAGGGTTATACTGGCTAGATGTTATGCTAGGGCAATGGGAAGTAAGGTTTTTTAATAATTTTTTTATTATCTTTTTTTATATATATTTTTTTAATTTTTATTTTATTTTAATTTTTTTTACATTTTTTTTTTTATTTTTTATATATTATTTTTACACAGTAATGGTTAGAGGTCCTCCTAGGGACCTCCTGAACATGTCAGTGATGTCACAATGACATCACAGCCCACATTATAATTTTTTTTGTATTATTTATATTAATATTTTAATGATTTATTTAATATTATTTTTAAATGAATAACGTTTTTTTTTTTTTTCTGCTTTTCCCCTACAGGACGGGAGGGGATATCCTGTCCTCCGATGACCTTCCGGGTTACGTCAGCAGCCCGGAAGGGAATGCCCAATCGCGCGATTGCAACTGCGCGATCGGGCAGTTTACCGGTAACAGCTTACCGGCTTTCATGCCGGAAGCTGTTACGGGCGATCGGACAGCAGAAAGCCGGCTTCTGCTGTCAGTGGGGAGTCCAGGCTGTCAAACGACAGCCTGGTCTCCCGTGCAGCGGCAGGGATGTGTCCCTGACGCTGCACGAAGGGCTGGACGTACCGGGACGTCCATAGGGGTTTCTTTGTGGGCGTTTTTTGGACGTCCCGGTACGTCTATAGGGGAACTAAGGGGTTAAACAGCAGGGTAGCATTTTAATCACAACAAAAGATACATTTAACAGGCTCCCTTCTATCAAAAATGTTTTGCCTGTTTACCATACTGAATGTGTTGTCTTAATTCCTTATGTTCCTTCCTGATCATCCACTGGTATAACGCTTAATTATACAAAAAAAACTTTAGACAAAGGCCCTAGGAACCACAAATTTAAACAAAAAACATCTCCCCCATTGGTGTCACCCTGCCCCCCCCCTCTTTAGGCCCATCAGTAACAAAAATATCTCTATAGTGCAAGGTCATTGTCGTTTGTCAATGTCAGGGGTTAACAGGGATGTTCGGGCACAACTATGTCTAGTTGTGTGGACGAAAATGCCTTGTTAATGTCAGAGGTTAGTCTAAAATGGGCAGAAAGGTAACAGTAACTCAAATAGCCTCTCCTTACAACCAAGATATGCAGAATACCATCTCTGAATGCACAACACGTCGAACTCTGAAGCAGACGGGCTACAGCAGCAGAAGACCACACCGGGTGCCACTCCTGTCAGCTAAGAACAGGAAACGGAGGCTACAATTCGTACATGCTCACCAACATTGGACAACGGAAGACTGGAAGAATGTTGCCTGGTTTGATGAGTCTTGATTCCAGCTGCGACATTCAGATGGCAGGGTCAGACTTTGGTGTAAACAATATTAAAGCATAGATCCATCCTGCAGTGTATCAACGGTTCAACAGTGGTGGTGGTGTAATGGTGTGGGGAACCACTTCCCAGTGTCCCATAAGAAGGCCCCTTATCAAAAAAATAAAGGTTGATAATGGGCACCCCTGTCATATCCTCCATTTCATATAGACCTTTTCTGAGTCCAAACCATGAAACTATAACATACTAAATAGATGAGGGCATGGCACATGGTCAAAGGCACCATCGGCATTTAGACTGTCCAATGTGTCTCTGAGCCCTTACCCCTTGTCCTAGTCATACAAGTTGCTGCAATAGGCACGCGGATACCCACTACTGCTTGTCTTTAACGCACACATCCCCTCTGGGCTGGGTATTAAATGCCTACCTATAAAAGACTGTAGTCTATTGGCTATAATATTAGTAAGAATTTTAATATTCTTAAAATGATGGGCCTTTAAGCCATCATGGACGTTAGGTCTTTATTAGGCTTTGGAATAGTCGTTGATTGCATGAGTGGACTTCCTGTGAGTATGGGGCTTTATATGTAGCAATAGTATTTTATAGAAGTCTGCGGTGAAACCATCTGGACCTGGAGACTTATATTCTTTAAATTTTTTATTGTTCCATTCCTCTCTCTGTCACGGGGGCATTCGGCACCTCCATCTGCAATGGGGTTAGCTTCTGCAACATAGCCCTCTGCAGTACCTCCATGCCAATATCAATGTTATCAGGCTCTGCCTTATATACATCGTTAAAATGCTGCTGGTAGGCCCTGCATAAGGCAATGGATTATTAGGCAGTGGAACATGCAATATTGTAGCGCACAATCTTCTAGTCTTCTTGTCTAGCAGACAACAATGTACCTGAACTCCAACTGAGATGAGCTCTTTGGAAAAGAAAACTGTCCAAGAGTTGCTTAAACTGTAAGTATCTCTCCTTATGCTCAGGGGACTGGCTCGATGGTAACTATCGAAGGGCTCAGACATTATCTCACAGAGAGAACCATATTTGCATTACCATACCAATATAGAACACCAGGCAGCCTCTCAAAACCACCTTTGCTATCTCCCAATGTCAGGCTCATTATATTGCAGACAAACCAAAAATTGTATGGGGCGCAGGAACATATATGGGAAAAAAACAAAATGGAAAACAACACAATATAGTGTAGATGGTACTTCCAATATTAGTGATTAAGTGATATATTGCACTCACAAGAAAAAAGGTAAATCCAACCTTTCAATATGGACTGTAAAAGGCTTTAATATTCTTCAAAGAAAATCTAAAAAACAAATATTAAAATAGTGCAGTATCTTAGGTGGAAAGCATATACCAAATAGAAATGCACTCACAATTTCTTCATGCATAAAATGCATATACAGGCATAGGTTAAAGTCCAATTGAATCTTTATCTACGCGTTTCGCCCTTAGGCTTCTTCAGGAAATCAACTGGTCAGGTCTCTGCGTGTATCAGCAAAGTCTGTAGTCTGTAAGTATTTCTGTTCGTTATGTCTGTTCTTTTATAGTAATTTATATGTGTATTTCCGGGTATGTCACCGCGTATTTGACCTTTGTTCTCTGTTGTCATCACGTTTTGTTCGTCTTTTTCTGTTTTTTTCTTTCTGCTGTTGAAGTTGATCATTCTTTCGTTTGTTAATAAAGTTTGTCGGCGAACTCATTGGGAGGAACAGAAGCCGCGTCGTCTCCTACATGTGGGCGTCTCTGTTTGTCACTCAGAAGACAAAGAAGAGACATTAATTCGTTCGAAACAACCCCCAGCGGACGATCGCGGTTAATACCCTTCAAAAGTGCACTGGCAACAGAAGACGCATGAATCAAGTGCACCTGAATGGAATACGGTGCATCTTAAGAATAGAGTGAACAGGACACGTGGAGACCCACACCAGAGGATTAGAAAAAAAAAGGACGGAGGGCGAAACGCGTAGATAAAGATTCAATTGGACTTTAACCTATGCCTGTATATGCATTTTATGCATGAAGAAATTGTGAGTGCATTTCTATTTGGTATATGCTTTCCACCTAAGATACTGCACTATTTTAATATTTGTTTTTTAGATTTTCTTTGAAGAATATTAAAGCCTTTTACAGTCCATATTGAAAAGTTGGATTTACCTTTTTTCTTGTGAGTGCAATATATCACTTAATCACTAATATTGGAAGTACCATCTACACTATATTGTGTTTTCCATTTTGTTTTTTCCCCATATATGTTCCTGCGCCCCATACAATTTTTGGTTTGTTTGCATTTTACACTTCGAGGAGAGTGTTGTTTGGGAGCTGCGGTCCAATTAGGGAAGTATTATTATTATTTAATTTTTTATTACACCTTACCTGAGTGACACGTGTTATTTGTTTTTTTCAGTTCACAATATTTTCATTATATTGCAGCCCTTAACTGGATGTTGGAGTCCAGAGCGCAGGAGTGTAAGAACGCTGTGATTGAAACAAACTTCACAAATTACACAAGCGGAATGTTTGGTTATAGGTTATATTACACAAAGCAAGACATCTCACCAGAAGCAGCAGAGTAGGAGGCATATCATGCATACAGACTGCTGAGGAGTATGAGGGTAGAAAAGTCCAGATAAGTATTCAAAAGGGTCTGGGACAGGTAAAAACAAAAAGGGGAAATCCAGTAGGCAGTCCGGGTCAAACAGGTAACAGGCTGGCAAAGGGTAAATCCAAAAGGCAGGCAGGCAGGCAGGCAGGCAGGCAGGCAGGCAGGCAGGCAGGCAGGCAGGCAGGCAGGCAGGCAGGCAGGCAGGCAGGCAGGCAGGCAGGCAGGCAGGCAGGCAGGCAGGCAGGCCCAACAGACAGATCCTGCGTCTGGCATGAACTATAGCTCCAAACAACTTAATGAACTCACACCTCTGTTACTGGGAGGCAGGGATATAAAGCCTGTTCATTAGATCAGGTGTGAGTTGTCTAGGCTTCAGGTGAGGGAGGCAGGGTAATGGTATAACAAAACACAGCTGAACATAAATACACAGAACATTGATTATATACATAGCTAGATAATACAAACATGGTACAGGATGCTACAAAGGACAGGGATCAAGGCAAGGAATACAGGGGATGGAGTGAGGAGCTGAGATCCTCAGATGTGTAAGGGAAAGAGGGCAAAGGTACATAAAATACAGACACAAATAAACAAGACTGCAAGCTGTGGAGAGGAGTTCAACTCCAGACAGACCTCTTAAAGGGGCAGCCACGCCTGGCCGTTTCCAGGGCTGGGGCTGAACGCTGACACCCAAAAAAAGGGTTAAATTCAATTCAATGGGAGTATGGTCAGAGGTATGTATGATATTTGGTACTTTTACATATGGTAACAATAACACATTAACTTTTGTTATGCATTGACAATAGTTTGATTTATCACACACTTCCTGCATACATGTATATTACACACAAGGCTTATCTAGGTGACAACATACAACACAAATCTGGAAATAAAGAAAAATTGGGAAGATGTCCAAAGTGCTGAGATGCCATTTTTCCAAATGCTCCATCTTATAGTTCATGACACCAAATGAATTTTAAACTCACTCCATGTGTAAATTCCTTCCTTGAAGATTTACGTGATTATTTTCTGCACACATGTTGCCCCCCTTGATTTTCTTATGTTGCCCTATATGTACATTCCTAATTATGAAGGTCCTGCTTTAGGTACCTTAACTTCTGTGCAAAAATATGCACAGAATTTAAATACATAGTACATTAGTTGCTGATAATAACTGGTGAGTTAACTAACCGCACAACCAGGACTTACTGAAGGACATTAACACCTCCTCCGCACAGGCTTGTAAAATAAACTGTACATTTATATCATTGGTCATTGATAATGATTTTAATACTATAAAACAGGGGCGTCCAAGTTTTTTCTGCAGTGGGCCACTTCATCAGAATTGTATACGTGCGCGGGCCGCACTCATTTTTCACTGTGAGAAAATATGGCCTTTAATAAGATATGCAGATTAAAATAAATTAAATGACACAAAACCTTTACTTTTCCTCTCACTGATTTCTGGGCCTAGAAAGTTTTGTGACTACAAATGCAGGATTCTGTATAAGTAAAAATAAAATAGTTCTATTTATTTTAGCGATGCACTAAAATGAAAATTCTGGACCAAAACCGAAAATTCAGGGTTCACTTAGCCAAAACTGAAAATGACCCCACACACACTTTTAATAAAAGTAAGTTACACACCAAAATTGTACAAAAAATTATATATTATGATTGTTAACAGCAATCTCAGGCATACCCAGATTCCAGCATGTACTGGTTGGCTGGGCATTGTATTTTTTGTCCAATTTTAGTGTGTAACCATGCTTTTATTAAAAGTAACACACCACAATTGGACAAAAAAAAAAAATCAACAATATGACTTGGCATGATAGGAGTCTGATTGCTAACAGCAAACACACTCTTTTTATACCCAGGCAACCATTAAATGCTGGAACCTAGGCATGATGGGACTGTGATAGCTGTTAGCAGATTGCTGTTAGCAATCACACTCCTATCATCCCAAGTCAGCCAGTACATGCTGGAACAGGGTGGCTGTAAGTGCAGACCCCATACTGCTGGCAGCATCAATACACAAGGGGGACAGCTAGCCAGGTTTCAGCATGTACTGGCTGACTTGGCATGATAGGAGTGTGATTGCTAACAGCAAACACTCTTTTTTTTACCCAGCCAACCAGTAAACGCTGGAACCTAGGCATGATGGGACTGTGATTGCTGTTAGCAGATTGCTGTTAGCTGTTAGCAATCACACTCCTATCATCCCCAGTCAGCCAGTACATGCTGGTACAGGGTGGCTGTAAGTGCAGACCCCATACTGCTGGCAGCATCAATACACAAGGGGGCGGCTAGCCAGGTTTCAGCATGTACTGGCTGACTTGGCATGATAGGAGTGGGATTGTTAACAGCAATCACAGTCCCATCATGCCTAGGTTCCAGCACTACACATCCATGCTATCACACAAACAAATTCATTCATTCACAGATTCATTCCCTCAATCAGGCATACTCATTCAAACACACTCCCCCCACCCCCTTACCTGCACTACAGCTCTCTCAATGCCGATCACAGACTTCAGCAGGGGCGCGGCCTCCCTCGTTCTCCCCACAGAGGAGGCAGGACTGGAGCAGAGAATAGACCCTCCCACAAGTAAGCACCAGGGCTCTTGTGATCCTGGCTGCCGATCTCACGCGGGCCGCACCTCGAGGTCCTCGAGGGCTGCATGTTGGACGCCCCTGCTATAAAAATACATAAACCTTATGTTCTACTGACACCTAGTGGCAATTGCAGCTCTTTACGGAAAAACAACCCAAAATAAATATAAGGTACATAGAAAAACCAGCAAAATGTAATCCAATACTTTTTTAAAAATTAAAGCTTTGTTTATATCATTTGATAAAATCAAGAATTCAAGAAGAAAGCCACATTATCTTTTGTCTCAAACCTTTTTCACTTTCAGGGGATTTCCATAAAAAAACCCACACACATTTCAAACTGAGATTGAATTCAAATAATGAAAAAAGTAATTGTGTTACTACCCATATAATTTTTTTTAATCTGTTCATTAAACTACATGATAAAAGTACTTATTCTTTAAAAGTGTTCTCTAAATTTAATTTTCACTCCTAAAACACCTTCTCAAATCTCACCCTTCCATTTAGTCTGGGGTATGAAAATGTAGGAAACTTCTGTTCAGTTTGGACAAGTCTATTAATATATCTAGCTAGGAGGAGAGAAGAGAAGGCATGTGATAAAAACATTTAAATACTTAAGGAGATTTACAAGTACAAGAGGGAAGCTTATATCAAAGCTAGAGGGTCAGACTTAATGTAAATAAGTTTTACTTTATTGGGATGGTAGTAGTGATTTTAATTTGGTCACCACTTATCCCCTTTGTGACAATGGCTTTTTAACATTTCTGCAGTGCTCATGTTTAGCTGAATTTTCTTCTCTCGTTTACTGAACCCACACAAGTTATATATTGTTGTTTCAGGACAAAAAGGGCTTTTCTTTAGATGTCATTATTTTGATTATTTTTTGTATCATATCATTTACTATAAAAAGACCCTCTTGGAAACTGTTCGCTATCAAGACATTCCAGCGACATGTTTTTCCCCTCTTATAATCTTTTAAAACAGGTGTCCGCGGCCATACAGTGTATGGGGGACGTTGATGCTCCGGGGAGGGGCCAGGCATGGCCCTTGATGCCAATCTCGGTGTTGCAGCAACACAGTTTGGGTGCAGAAAGTGAACGTAGATCGTTTTCTGCATCCGTTTAAAGCCATGACAGTCCTGGCATGTCAATTGTCGCTAACTGGATGTCAGTGCACGTGGATCCCACTAAAATTGTTTAAAAAATAATTATTAACTCTATTGCTGGAAGGAAAGAATAAAAATCCTAAATAAAAATGAATTTAATTTTTTGACTATTGAGTTCCCAAAAATCACTTTCTTTTATTTCCTACCCAAAATACATAAAGATCCACAAAAAAACCCCCTATAATCAGTGGTATCAATTCTCTTACTTACAATGTATCTCAATATGTAGATTTCTTTTTGCAGAAATTTGTAATATTAGCTCCATCATACATAAAAGATACCACACATGTTAAGATATCATTTGTACTTCATGTCGCTATTACGCTGGACTCTAAGGGAGGTCAACACCGCAGAAGTTCTTCTGCCCAAACTACTGCTGCTGAGAGGGGTGTTCCCAGCAACAGCAGTACAGGACTTAGATCAGGGGTTCTCAAACTGCAGCCCTCCAGCTGCTGCAGGACTACATCTCCCATAATGCTCCTTCAGCTAAGGGGCTGGCTGAGGAGTATGGGAGATGTAGTCCTGCAGCAGCTGGAGGGCCGCAGTTTGAGAACCCCTGACTTAGATGATCCCAACAGTGGACAACCTCCCGCCAGCTGGAAATAGGCTCTGAGCAGACACAGCAAGGTGCAGCACATACCAGGAACACAATGCAGGAAGTCAGACGAGCCAGGGGTCAGATTCACAGAGCAGGTAGTCAGACGAGCTGGGTCAATAAACCGAAGTCACAGTCGAAGGTACCAAATCGTAGAGCAAAAGGAGTGTCAGGCAAGCCAAAGGTCAAAACACGATAAAGGGTAGCAAGAGCAGAATATCATAAACTGTAAAGACCACAACAGGGTGCTTGTGAGAGGCACAACCTGCTTTTTAAATCTGGCGCCATATCACAAGCCCCTCCCCGACAACAACCAAAACCACGCCCCCCGGCCGTCCATCAATTCCCTAGCAGCACGCAACGTGCCCGAGAGGCAGACTGACGACCCGAGGACAGGTAAGAACTCAAGCTCCGGGAACTGCTGTTCCCTGAGCTGGTTCTCCCCTTCCTGGGACGACGATCCGGGGAACGGACGGATTCCCCAGATCGTCGTGTACCTCCAGCGGAGGGTTGCCCGCCGACCGGGGAGATGGTTTCCCGGAACCTGCGGCCAACCCTCCTCCCGGTAATACCACATGTGCTGCGGGCGGAGGACCGCCCGCCGTCCCGAACGGCCGGCGTTCGTGAACCACGGCCGTCCTCCTGCCGGCGGCATCAGGAGCCGGAGGAGTGACACTTCAGATTGTATGCATCATCCCTATATACTGTTATCCCCCATCAACAGGGATTAGAATCTATCAGAAAAGTACTTTCTAGTGATAAGAATATGGACCCTCTACAGAATCAATTTATTGTGCAGTGCATCCACAATTATTTTCTGTTTGATAATTATTTTTATCTACAAAAGTGTGGAACAGCCATGGGAACCAGATTTGCACTAAGCTACGCCAATTTATACGTTGCTGATCGGGAAACTAATCATATTTGGTGTAATAATCCATTTGGTGCAAATCTGGTTCTCTGGAAACGCTACATTGATAACATATTAATTATTTGGCAAGGATCAATTTTTTATTACTTATATTAATCAAAATCAATATAACTTAAAATTTACCTAATCTATTTATAATGAACAAATAGATATTTTGTGGATCTCACACTAATAGATAGGATTAATGAATAAAAAAGCACAAAATGGTTTTATTGATTATTCCAGCTGTCACCATTCCCAGTGGCTTAAAAACATACCTAAGGGACAGATAGCGAGAGTACGCAGAAATTGTACTCATGATCAGGATGACTTCTCTCAAAGTCAACATCTGATAATAGATCTCTCTTCAAATTTCTTTAACATATAGCTTTCTAACAATTAAGAATAAAAAAGGGAAGAGTTCATATATAATGACAAAAAACAAAAAAATAACGAGGATTTTAATTTTTCTTTTCTAACACAATATAACGATAGAGCGTTCCAAATCAATAGAGCCATTAAGAAATGCTGGCCAATTCTACAGGGTGATCCTATATTACAAAATCATCTTCCTGAAAGACCTAAAGTCATCTATAAAAAGTTGAGGAACTTAAAAACTATTGTAGCCCACTCGAGGTTAGAAATCAGAGAAAATAATTTTGTAACATATAGGCCACCTGGTTTCTACCGATGTGGAAAGTGTAAATTATGCACATCTTTTTGTAATCTACAAAATAAAAAAAATTATTTCATTTAAATGTTCCATCATAAAAAAAGAATGTGAGATTCGACATTTTATACATTGTAAATCGAAAAATTTTATTTATCTTCTGGAGTGTCAGTGTGGGATACAGTACATCGGACGTACATCAAGAGAACTAAAAATACGAGGCCTGGAACATTTAGGAGGAATTCGGAACAAAAATCTAAAACACAGCGTCCCCAGCCATTGCATTAGCTGTAATATGTTCTCTTTTCCTGAATTTAAAATAACAGGGATTGATCAAGTATCCCGCACTGACATGGAGGAGATATAAAGGAGATTTTATCCAAAAAGGAAACAGAGTGGATCTATAAATTTCAAACTTTTAAAGAGAGGGTTTAAATGTAGAATTGGATATATTAACATTTATTAATTGATATTTAAAATATTTATATATTTCTAATTTTATATATTTTACCTATAGTGGTATAACTCTGCATTTTAAACTGAATATTTATTAACTTATTTTTATATGGATATTTGATAATAAATTCTAAATACATACATTATTAATCTATTCTAAATATGTACACGTTTTTAAGAAAATTCTTTTAAAAAAATAATTTAAAAATGGTTTAATAATTTATATTTATTATTATATACATTGAATTATAATCCATATTTATGCAACCTTGCACTTTAATCCCTATACATAAAATAGATACTTACCTATTCTCTCTATAATCTGGACTCACATCTACAATATAATTTTTTAATCACCTTGGAAGATTTAACTCTATCACTTCATTTTATATCAATGGGTCACAATACACTTTCTGATTGTATAAAATAAAAACACAAGACAAATAATATTTGTATCATTATAACGATATATCAACAAAAGGGGGGCATGAACATGTGGAGAAAAAAGTACAAAACAATAGTGTGATAAATTAAAAAATTATATTGTGTAGTGAATAATCTGATGCACTCACAAAAATAACTTCATAAGGAGGCTCATCAAAAGAAAACTTTTCTTCTTGAGGTCTGCAATGCAATGAGAAACCACAGATGGTGTAGTATTTTCAAGCAAATATTTAATAGGAAAAGCAGATCAACTTACAAACAAGTTGGCATAACAACCATGTTATGCATATACACAGTGGGAAGAAAAAAGTCTCAACCGAGACCAGGAGATAAAAACGTCCGAGTAGTAGAATCCTTGGTGAAAGTTCTCAATTCTCTTATTGATATTTATTGATTTATTCCGTTACCCCGTCTCTTATCCTTCGATTTGAGCCACTGTTTGTGGTGAGAGAGGGGTGGCAGAACAGATGTGAGAGAAGAAATCCCTCCCCTCTCCTGGCTGATCATAATAATGAAAACTTTATTGAAATGTACTCTTTAGTACTTTAATACGCATTGTGTAAAAAAAAGTAATAGGAGGTGTAAGCTGCAGCCCTGTTGTTTCAGAAGTCCTCCACCTTTGTGGCCGGAAACTAGCAGTAGCTGGCTGCTCGAAGGAAATTGATATAAATGGGGGTGCTTTCCACGCATGTGCTCAGTGTCTGTGTTAGACCCCTGTGCGCAATGCTGGAGTTGACTGTCCGTAAGTATAGTGCATAGAAAACAGCTGGGAGGTGGGTATAGGGGCAAATGTATTTGAGGGAATCTGTACCATCCCCCTATGCATGTGCAAGGGGGACACCACAAAAAAGTCACCCTGCTGCTATACAAGTTTTATAGGCAATTATAGATTTTTTTTCAGTAATTATAGAAGTGAACATACCTGTCAGTGGTCACAATGTTAAAGCTCATTGGTGTAAACTTAATGCAGACATATTCAATAAATCATCAATGAGAATCAATACAATTTTCTCTTAACCCATTTACTAAACCCACACAAGTTATATATTGTTTTTTTCAGGACAAGAAGGGCTTTCTTCAGACACAATAATTTTTTTCATATGATGTAATTTCCTATAATAAAAAACTACTGAAAAAACCTGCTAAATAGATTCTGCTATTTGTCCCGAGTTTAGAAATACCCAATGTTTTAATGTTTTTTTGCTTTCTTCTACACGTTATGGTGCAATAAGTACAGGTAGCGTTTTGCTATTTCAAAGCCATTTTTTCCAAATCTGGTAATTCTTCCCCCCATGTGCCATTTCGGGTATCTTTGAAGCCGGCCAATGCAATTTACCCCATCAAATCATATATTTTTGAAAACTAGACAGCCCAGGGTATTCCAAATGCTGGTATTTTAACCCTTTCCAAGCACTTATTCTACCATCAGCCTTTGTCAAACTTTATGGTAGTAATTTTTTTGCATTTGTTTTTTCACACACATTTTACTTTAGGTATGAATAAACAGGTTCTGGTATATGTCACTATCCAAAAACACCCCAATATGTGTTTAGCAACATCTCCTGAGTACAGCGATACCTCACATGAATGATTTTGCCTGGCTGTTTGGGGGCAAAAGGGCCACATTTGGGGCATGCACATTTTTCAATGTTGAACTTTGGCATTTGGGGATCCACTGCCCATGCCCTATTTGGTACATCTTTGAGCCGGGCCATTTCAGTGTGCCCAATAAAGCTATATATTTTTGAAAACTAGACACCCCAGGGTATTTCAACTCTTTCCATGCACCATATCTACCACCAGTCTTTGTCAAACTTTGTGGTAGTCATTTTTTTGCATTTGTTTTGTCACACACATTTTACTTTAGGTATGAATAAACAGGTTCTCGTATATGTCACTATCACAAAACACCCCAATATGTGTTCAGCAACATCTCCTGAGCGCAGTGATACCCCACATGAATGATTTTGCCTGGCTGTTTGGGGACAAAAGGGCCACATTTGGGGCATGCACATTTTTCAATGTTGAACTTTGGCATTTGGGGATCCACTGCCCATCCCCTATTTGGTACATCTTTGAGCCGGGCCATTCCAGTATGCCCAACAAAACTATATATTTTTGAAAACTAGACACCACAGGGTATTTTAAATGCTGGTATTTTAACTCTTTGCATGCACACATTTTACCACCAGCATTTTTTCAAAGTTTGCAGTAGTATTTTTGTGTGTGTATTTTTCCCCACACACACCTACTTTATGTATGAATTTACAGCTCCTGGTATATGCCGCTGTCACACGACACCCCAATATGTGTTCAGCAACATCTCCCGAGTACAGTGATACCCCACATGCATGGGTTTGTCATTTTTGGGGGGAACTAAAAGGCCACATTTGGTACATGTGCATTTTTCTAATTGGAAATTAGATGTGTGGCCATCCTTCCCCCCCGTGTTAATTGGGACCTTGTTGAACCCGGCCAATTCAATTTACCCCATCAAATCATACATTTTTTAAAAGTAGACACCCCATGGGCATTTAATTTGCCAGTATTTTAACTCTTTCCATGCGAGAATTGTTTGAAGCTAATATGCTAATTTTAGGACTTGCTCACAAATTTATATATTTTTTTTTTTTTTTGCCTTTTTTTAATTTTTTTAACATTTTTTTTCAACTTGAAGGTTCCCCTGATAGTGACATCAGTGGGAAATTATTTTTTACATTTAACTGGTTTTTTACTATTTTTTTTCTAATTATTATTAATTTTATTTTTAATTTATTTTTTCTAATCACACTGTGATTAGAAAGCTGAGCTCCATTGACTTGCATGGTTGAATGCAGTACCTATATTCAACCTGCAAGTGGAGCCAGAGTTCTCTAGAGGGTCTGGAGACCGTCTAGCGAACTTTTTAGACTTTATTGTTTTTCTTTATTGAATTTTCCCGGACCGCCGCCATCTTGCTGATGGCGAAGATCACCGGCAGCTGCAGCTGTGACCTCTCTCCGGAGTGTTTGGTGTCGCTGGATGCCTCCTGATCGAGGCATTCCAGCGACACCATTTAAGTTTAGGAGGTGATCGTTGATCGCCTCCTAAACGCTTTTAAAACGGGCGTCCGCCGCCATACAAAGTATGGTGGATGTTGACGCCCCGGGGAGGGGCCAGAGATGGCCCCTTTGTGCCGATAATGGCGTTGCTGAATGCCTCGAGGTCGAGGCATTACAGCAACGCCGTTTCGGTGCAGAAAGCGAAAATAGATCGCTTTCTGCACCCGTTTAATGACGTGCCGGTCCTGGCACGTCATTTGTCGTTATCGACTTGAATTTCCGTGATGTGCCCGGACCGGCAATTGTCATCAAGGGGTTAAAGTTAAACTACTTTATGTTTAAATAATTTAATCATTTTTTTTACATTTTTTTTTAACTTAATATTTTTTATTCTTTTTTTACAATCTATATATTACCTTTCCAATGGTATATGTTGGGGGTATGTAGCTGCTTAGATGCCCGAGATACAGGCATCTAAGCAGCATGCCCCCATACCTCTTTAACTGACAATTGTCAGTTGTTAATAAAGTAGCGCGATGACGTCACCGGGCAGATCGGATGGCCCCGGTGATGCCCTTCAGTGTGAGGGGCAGATCGCCGGGGTAGGTGGTGATTGAGTTCCACAGACCTCCATCAAGGTAAGATAGTGCTAGTGACGGCATGGTGCCATCGTTAGCACCTGACTGGGACTGCTAGCGACGGCACCATGCCGTCGTTAGCAGTCAAGGACTGTCCTGGGTGGTTACAAATTTGGCGGGGGGGGCAACGAATAACCTGGGGGGGGGAATTGCCCCCCCCTTGCCCCCCTGTAGCGACGCCACTGTCTGCCCCCAGCTTGATGGGCGCCTCCATCTTGAAACACCGCGTGTGTTTTGAAGACGCCGGTACCGGGAAGGTAAGTTAAGCATTTAGTAAGCGATCGCGAGTCGCTTCCTTTGCTAAACAGGTGTTACAAAGATGCCTCGCTACCGAGGCATCTTAGCAACACCAGCTAAGCAAAGGAAGCGACTCGCGATTGCTTCCTAAACGCGTTCTTCAGCGGCGGGCGCCGCCATGTTTGAAAGACGTGCAGTCTTTCAAACATGCTTTTTTATTCGCCCCTAGGAGCGATCGTGGGGGGGGGCCAGAATGTTTTTTTTTGGTGTTGCTCAATGCCTCGATGTCGAGGCATTAGAGCGACACCATTTGAGTGAAAAAAAAAAAAAGATCGATTTTTTTCACCCGTTTAAAGACGTGCCGGTCCTGACACGTCAATTGTCGTAAACGACATGTTTTTCGGTGACGTGCCCGGACCGGCAATTAAATATATAGCAATAAGGGGAGTTCCCTGTTTAGTAACAGTGTAACTCTATTGTGAGACAGAATATAAAGTTGTTACAGAAGTTGTGTGTATATATATATATATCGATATATATATATCGATATCTTTGTGTGTTCTTTGGACAGGATATCTTAAGAGACAAAATATAAACACAGGCAATAGTGTAATACATTGTGTATAAATTTCCCTGTAACTGTGTGAATGCACTCACAGGAGCCACGATAAAAAATGGCCCATGATATATATATATATATATATATATATATATATATATATATATATATATGTATTCCAAAAATAGTTACCAGCACTCCTGGGACTTGGTTTCAATAAATCTCTCAAAGCTCTGTGTTACAAGTCAACGTTTCAGTCTTTTATTTTCAGACTTTCATCAGGACATAACAGAGACATAGCGTCTCTAACATTTATACTATGTGTAATTACTATCATTAGGAACAGAACTTACTGCACCTGAAGCGTTCACAATCACCAAGCTCGGCGTGTATCTCAACAATGTGCACATGCGCGTGACGTCATGGCAACGTTTACTAGGATTAACTAAATAATTAGTCTATGCCCGCGGGACTCGTGGTGGTGTATGTGACGAAGCAATAAGGCTCCAAGAACTGCCACAGGAATGGCAAGGTGAGCAGTAGAAGTGTATAAAAGGTGATTAATTGGGTGTTTGTGTGAAATGAAGTTCTGCGGTACGCCCGTGGAGCATGTGAGAGAACACCGGGGGAACGTTGAAGCGGTGTGTGCCACAGTGAGATAAACGATAGAAACATACTAATTAGACGGGCAAAGTGTCAGTATGTAAGCAGGTGTAGTGTTAGAACAGGAACGTGTAGACGCAAAATATAGAAATTGCATGTAGACGAAGAACACTTTCCCATAATAACTGAGCCTTAGTCAAGAACACTTGACTATTAATGAGGGATGTAAGAGAATGGGTAAGTGAGTGAGTGCGTATATGTAAGTGATGGTTGTGGCAGCACCATCAAGTGAGTAGTCACAAGGGTGAAGGGGGGAGTTACGGTACCGGTGCATATATATATATATATATATATAAAGAGTATCGTGAGGCTGCCGGTGATCTAGTGGGATGCCATTAAACCAAAAAAAATACAAAAGTCTGAAGGTAACAGAAAGAGTGCAAAGTAAAAGAAAATGTAACCTGGATACCAGCATACTAGTCGACGAGTAGAGCAGGATCAGTTGAACTCGCCCCCCCGGGAGCAAATATGTGGATTCTAGCCGCGTTGAAAAATAAAAAGTCTAACAAAGAGTCACCGACTTGTAGCGAGACGGGAATTCGACGATCAAAATCAAACTTGTGGAGAGGTTCGGCTGAAGAGAGTTCGAGGTCGAGTGTGGATGAAGTAACGTGGGTCAATCTTCGAAAAGCGTGGAGTCAGCTTGATTGTAGTGTTGCGGTCTCACTTGTCGGCGGTCATTTCTGTCGCTGTGGACAGGGGGTCCATTCCCTGGAGGGGTCAGAGAGCCTCGGCGGTTGAAAAATGGGGAGTTCCCAATCGGCAATCCGACAGCCGGCAATCCGAGTAGAAAGGGTTTCACATCCCCGTGTTGCCAGACAGTGAAGGTGTCAGAGTCTTTTCGTGCTATCAAACCAAAGGGGAAACCCCATTGGTATGGTATGCCGGCCTGACGGAGCACTTCTGTAATCGGCATAAGGGCTCTCCTGTATTGCAGGGTGAGAGGTCTGGAAATATGAGGATGGTGTGTCCTTCCCATAAGACCTCATTAGTAGGCCGATACATCTTGAGGATGTTCTCCTTAAGTGGGAATTCATGAATAAGACAGATAATGTCTCTAGGTGGTTGAGAGGCGTTCGAACATGGTCGCAAGGCTCTATGAGCCCTGTCAAATACAATCTTCGTATCAATCGGGCGTTGCAAGACTGTGTTGAATATGGCCTGCAGAGTGGAGATGATATCCACCTGGGTAACAGTCTCTGGTACTACACGGACACGAAGGTTATTTCGTCTGCCCCTGTTGTCCACGTCATCCAGTTTACGGGTAAGTGTAATAATGTGACTGGCCTGGTCCCGCAGCTGCAAAGAGAGGTCGTCCACTGCCTTGCACACCTTGGAGTGGTCAGATTCCAGTGAGCTGGCTCGATCGCCCGCCTGGCGTAAATCAAATTGTATGTCGGTTAGGATATCATGGATGCCTCTTGTGGCTCCCTTTACTACCTCCGTGAGTTCCGCCCGCAAGTCAGCCTTGGTAGGGAGATGACTGAAGGCTTCCTGCCATGAAGTATATTCTTTAGTCTGTGAAGTGTAGTCAAAAGCGGCAGGTTCCTCCGAGAGTTCGCTGCTCTGGCTGGACGGAGAGAGTTGCGGCCTAGTCAGTGGGTCACGCAGTTCAGGGTCCACGTTGCCACGAAAGTAGGATTTCACAGAGGTGAGTCCCAAATTTTCGTGTTGCCTGCTGCCCTAGGGCTTCGGTGTGTGAGTGCCTTTTGAAGCTTTGCCCATTTTGGTATTTAAATGCAGGATGAGGTTGGATTGAGTCTAGGGGTCTGTGGAGCTGCTCTCTCAAGCGTCCATCTGGCTTCCCTGGTGGCCACGCCCCCTACTTTTTAACTCTTAGTAAGCGCTGGCATTGACCTTAATGAGTAAACCTATTCACCCCTTTATTTCTGTTAATACTGGCAGTCTTAACTTAGCTGAGCTCAGTGTAGGAAAAACCATTTATTCCTGTATTAAAGAAGCTGTTGTGTGGCTGAGCATGATGGGAGATGTGACCCCCCATCATATGTATGGTTGGGCGTTCACTGGGTATGTGGCACAAGGCCAAAAATGGTTTCTCATTTATTATGTACATATTAAATAATACACATATATGAGATATCACATTCACAGAAGAGAACCAAATTAAATCAAACAAACATTTTATTCAACATCACATAAGTAAAGCTAGGTGCTGTAGCCAGGGGTGTACCTAGAGTATTTGGCACCTGGGTCGGATCCTGTATGTGGCACCCCCCCCCCCCCCCCACACACACACACACACTTTAAAACTGCATAGCTTCTACCGTTATATACCGGCGCGGACACTGAAGGTGGTACAGCATAACACCTATCACTATATACTGAGGCAGACAATGACGGTGGTACAGCATAACACCTATCACTATATACTGAGGCACACATTGACAGTGGTACAGCGTAATCCCTATCACTATACATTGAGCCAGACATTGACAATAGTGCAGCATAACCCCAATCACTATATACTAAGCCAAACATTGATGTGGTATAGGCCTACCACTTCATTAGTAGTAGGGATGCACCGAAACAAATTCTGGACTGAAACCGAAAATGCAGCATTTACCTGACCGAAACCGAATATGACCCCCCCCACACCATAAAAAAAAAAACCAAAAAAACATCACTTTTATTTAAAGTAAGTAACACACCAAAATAGGACAACACAATTAAATAACAACAATAATATATATATATATATATATATATATATACCCAGGCATACCCCGATTCCAGGATGTACTCGCAGACTTGGGATGATAGGAGTATGTTTGCCCTATCTACGCCTTCTCACTCCCTTTTGTCCTACCTACCCCTTCTCACTCCCTTCTCCCCATCTACCCCCTATCCCCCGTCTCACTCCCTCCTCCCTACCTACCCCCTCCTAACTTTCTACCCTCTCCCTCTTTGAAGTTCACTTACCTTTCAGGAGTCCTGCGGTGGGGGTGCAAGGCCTCTGTCTCCCAGCTCTGCCACTGTATGTAACAGTATAGAGTGATGGGAGTTATGATGTACTTTTAGAGCATAATTATATCATGAAAAAGACATTGGAAATGGTACAGCATAACACCCATCACTCTCACACACATACACATTATATATATATTAAAATCACTCAAGGGAGCCGGAGGTCTGCTAAACACCTCCGATACCGCTCCCTTGCGAGCCTGCTCCTCCAGCGGCGGACATTACTGTTGAGCAGCACCCGGTGCGGACCACCCCCCCCCCTCGCCCCCGCTAGGTACGCTACTGGCTGTAGCTAGCACACTCTCCTCCACTTTTGGGTAAAGGTGTCCCCATCCTCTCCATCCCTGGATCGCTTCACAGGAGTCGTGCCTTCTTCAAAATATGTGACTTTTTTTAGTCACAGCAAAGCCATCATCTTCTCCATCCTGGAGTTGTTTCAGTGCTCTCCTGTTGCGTAAATTATATTCAACATCCACCATTTCCACATCAGTTGGAAGAAGATCAAACACCCTCATTTTGCTGTTATCCAATTCCTTTCTCAAAATTAAATGCTTTGAATCCAAATCTCTAAGAGCAGGAGCATCAAATGACATTTCACTTCAGAAATACCCAGTTTATGTGGTGACCACGATGACATAGGATTGTGACATCACAGTGATCTAGAACAATAGCCCATGTTTCTATGCTTCCACATACATAGAGACATTTACAATATATATTATATATACCGTATTGGCTCGGATATAGGCCGCCCCCGTATATAGGCCGCACCCTAAAAGCTTGGTGCTTTTTTAAAGAAAAAGTTTTTTTCTTTAAAAAAAGCACCAAAAAAACATGCTGCCACTGTCCCTCCCCCCCGAGATATGCTGCCACTGTGTCCCCCCCCCCGAGATATGCTCCCACTGTCCTCCTCTCCCCTCGAGATATGCTGCCACTGTCCTCCTCTCCCCTCGAGATATGCTGCCACTGTCCTCCTCTCCCCTCGAGATATGCTGCCACTGTCCCCCCCCCCCCCCGGAGATATGACCATCCGCACGATGCGCTTAGACAACCTCCCGTGCCGGCACCCCCCCTGTGGAAAGTGCTGGCAGGGGAGGCTGTCTAAGCGTATCGGGGAGTAGGATGCAGGTCCCCTACACCGCTGCGGGGGATCTGTATCCTAACCCTGCCCGGCGCCCGGGCGCTAGACCCCGAATATAGGCCGCACCCCCACTTTAAAGACTTAAAGTGGGGGGAAAAAGTGCGGCCTATATTCGAGCCAATACGGTATATATATATTGTAGGGAACAGCTCACGCATGGGGCGGCAATGACATTATTCACACAGGTTTCAAACGTAAAGCGTGTTTATTTGGATGCTGTAGGCACAGAGCACCTTGTAAACAAAACAAACTCTAAGCCTGTCCTGCTCTAACTAAACATCCGGATACCTCTCTACAAGCCTAAGGTCTGGCACAAAGCAAAGTAACAGGTTTTCCATAGGTAAAGCTTCATACCTGGTGGGCTGCAGCGCTGGCTGTAGCTGCTCCTTCACTCAGTTTCTCCTCTCCCCTTCAAACCTAACAGCCCTCTCTTTTAAGGCTTCCGCCCCAGTAATCAGCTTAGGAAGCCTCATCTGAGGGCTCCTGGGTTTGCTACCGTGCCTGGCTGAGGAAACCAGGTGAGATATATATCCCATCAACCACTCTCCCATACACTTTACCACAATATACATATATATATATTAGGTTGGTCAAAACCAGTTTATCATTTTAATCCATCTTTTTTCTCTTGGTATATTGTTCCTTAAATCCTGGAGATTTTTGCCATTTTACCATATTCGTGCTCAGCTGTAATTCCTCTTTTAAATGCATGCAGATTGCACAAGAATCCTGTTTAGGATACACAACATATGCCACATATGTCACATATATATATATATATATAATACAGAAACACAATCTATAGATAAAATACAAGGTATGCTATCCCCTTTTTAGCTGCTGATAAAAGAGGTTGCCCATCTCTCACTTTTTTCATTTAAAAATAAAGATATTTATATAAATATATTAGGGTTTGTATGATTAAAAAAAAAAAAAAAAGAATTTGGGACTTCTGGTCGGCAGCCATAGAGAACACACGCACCCCGCTCTGGCTCTGCACCTTCCCAGGCAATTATCCTCATATAAGCGGACATCCAGCTCCACCGTCTTCAAGAAGGACTCGGGAGGAAAGGGGAACGTTTGGCCTCATCAGACACTGCCTCTTTTGGACTTACCGACCGCTGTGCACTGCGGATGGAGACGGCTGCCGGCCGGGGGTCCGTCAACTCTCCGTGAGTGGCTGGAGGAGTCAGGCCCAGGATTCATCTGTCCGGAGCCTTCTCACCGTACATGAACCTCCGAGGACGCCTTGACGCCGGTAATACACATAACTACCCCTGGTGCCGTTCCTCTTGTTGCACAGGGGAAACTATTGTGTCCAGAGTGATGGACTGCAATTGCCGCGAGCTAGCTACAGTATTTTGGGCCTTCCGCGGCCTAGATCCGAGACTGCTAAACCGCACATGCTGTATTCTACCAAAAGATACCCTGCACTCGCCCAGTATATAATTCTGTTCTATACACCCCCTGATGCACATATCTGACCTGCCTAGACCACCATGGAGTGAAGAGATTTCAACCAGGAACTATTTGATTCTATTCTCAGGCACCCAGCTTACTTGCATATCACAAGCTATTTCTATACACCTGTCTGAAGTACATTATTGTTTCAGTTCCCATTTACATCATCACTTCACTTTTTTTGTGTTTAACTCCTGATACTCTGCTGCAGGAGGCATGTTCTACTTTTACCAAACAGCCTCTCACCACATCATGGGTTAATGCCACCCCCATGGGCCTGAGGATCTCACTTACAAAGGAGTATGTAATGTATGACTGAGCATTACCTTCGCTAAATATTAGACTTGCGCATTCGTCTTCGGGTGAACATGAAAACGAGCACGAAGAGGCCGTTTTTTTGTTCGTTCCGAAGACACGCCGAAGAGAACACAGTGGCGGCAAAACGTAGGAGAAGACGAATACTCACAACCACGAAGAATCTAAGATTCTTTGTGATCGTCTTGGTTTTTGCCGCGCAGCCGCCAAAATTTCAAACAGGAGTGAGCTGATCTCGTCTGTCCAATCAGCTCACTCTTGTGACGTCACGCTAAGGGTCTCGTCCAATGCCTGTGCTGCTGTTTTTTGAATTCTGAAGGCGCCTTTATAAGACCAGAGCTTGCCTGAGAGATCCATTCATTTTTCGCTGTGACTGCTTTGGCAACACTGCTGTACTGCATCCGAGCGTTACAGAGAGATTGTTCTGTTCTGTGTGAGACTGGTAAGCCTTAGCCTGCCATTTCTCACAGTGTACTTCATCCTCACTTCAGTGCTACTTAATATAATTAATAATAATAATTTGATTAATTTAATTTTTTTTTTATTTAATTTGTCATCAACTGTAGTGTAAGTGCTATTGAGTTGACAGTGCACCCAGTGTCTCAGTGGCACTGGGGTGCCCTTGCCCTGGGCTGGCACTAGTGCCTCCTGCCTGTCCTGCTTAAATAAATTAAATAGAGTCTATAATTTAATAGTTCATTATAATATTATATATATATATATATATATTTGTCAGTCATATATATATATACTATAGTATACTAGTGTAGAGTGTACTGTAGACATTCATCTACTAGTGTCTAATTTAAAATCAGTAATATTAATTAATATAATTAATAATTGAATTCATTATAAAATTATATATATATTTGTCAGTTATAGTTAGTGATAGTATACTAGTGTAGAGTGTACTGTAGACATTCAAGACATCTACTAGTGTCTAATCTAAAATCAGTAATATCAATAATTCTATAATTCTTTCTTATCTTAATAGTTAATTAAATTAGCTATAAATAAAAGTAATAATATTAATTAATTACTACTAGCGTATAGTTCAGCTGATCTTATTAGTACTGGTGCTGCAGCTCTATAGTTTGTGCTTTGTTTTAGCAACAGCAAGAGACCAAGTCAATTTTTCTTAATTAATAATCTTTCATTTTATTTAATTTGTTTTGCTCACCTTAGTCCATCAGTGAAGTGAACTTGTTGGGCTAGTGAGTGCAGCCGCATAAGTGCTGTGTTTTTTTTTGATCAGCAAGCAGTGACGTTAACTGTTTTGCTGTGACATTTTATTTTATTTCTAATTCTTTTCAAGAAAAATTGACTGTGACGAGCTGTACTAAGCAAAGCTTCAAGCTACTAGCTGTAGTACTAAAATAATTCTAATCTTCTTTAATCTTAATCTATAATATATTATAAATAATATATAAAAATATAAATTCTAATTCATAATCTATAATATAAGTAATTCTAATTCTAAATTCTAATTCATAATCTATATTCTTCTATCTATGATACATAATATATAAGTACATTATGTCTAATCTATTAATATTATATAACTTAATATTAATTAATAAATCATACTGAATCTGATTTAACCTCACTTTAGTTTAGTGGGTTTGAGAGCGTCTGCCTAGAGGTAGACTTATAGTAAGGAAATATAGCTTTAGGCTAGCATAGTAGTAGGCTAAGCTCTTAGGCCCGTGTAAATTCAAATTAAAAATAAAATACTGCTAGTTATTAAATAGTTAATCTTGAGTTAATAATTTAAATAACTTTAGCACTTTGCCAGATTGCACACAACAGCACAGTGCAGTAGTGCATAGTTTTACTTTTTAAGCAGTAGCACTGAAGAGAACTTCCTCTAATTTTTTTGTCTTTAATTCGTTTTTCCTTTTTTTTATTTTTTTTTTATTTTTTATTTTTTTATAGTTTTTTAAACACTACACTACACACACAACACAAAATTGGAAATGGATCCTCCTTTTGGGACTAAGGAGGGACAAGCTCCATCTACCACCACCACCACCACCACCACCAGCACCACCACCAGTTCTAAGATGCAGCCTTTGCGTCAGTCTAGTCGGCCAAGTAGGCCAAGCTCTCGCTTATCATTTGGGGAAGCATTGCTTGAAGGGTCATCAAGTAAAGGAAAGGCACCAAAAGCAGGCAGTAGTAGTGCGGCTAGGCCCACAAGCTCTATGGTTTTTTACGGAAAGCCTAAAGCACCAGAAGCACGTTCAAAGGGTAGCACAAGTAGTACCAGCCCAGTGACTAAAAAGAAGTGCCTTTTGCCCCAAGCAGCATCTTCCCCATCCACAAGCAGCATGCAAGGTACCAAGCAGAGCCAAATTAGCAGCAAGACTCAGAGGGGTCCCAAACAAAAGCGATCTCATTCCTTTGTAGGGAAAACCACCACCACCACCACCACCCCCACTGCCTCTACCACCACTAGTGCTGCGCCTACTGTTCCCACTGGTACCACCACGCCATGTCCTCCTAGTACCTCTAGCAAGCCACCAAGTCCTTACAAAATTTTTGTAAAGACAGTTAGAGAGAGGGCTACACATAGTGGAACTCCACCTAGCGAGGTAGCAGAGGAGCCTGAGACTGAGAGGCCAAGTGCAGAGTCTATTCTTCCTGCTCGCACTACTACTAGTCACGAGTCTCACGAGTCTCAGTCTTAGCTCCAGCCTAGCAGGAATTCCATTCGATCTGGCTAATGAAGAGCTAGACTATGAGCCAGAGGAAGTAGAGGAGATGAGTGGTCAGGAATCAGATTCCTCAGGGAGCAGTGTCCAAATGACTAGTGCACAATTTTCCCCTGAGCCTCCACCTTCTCCGCTACGATCATCACCATCACCACCACCACCAGCAGCAGCAGCAGCAGCAAAACCTAGCAAATCTAAAGCATTTAGCAGTCCCACTATGGCCAGTACTGTTACCACCAGTCCCACCACCACTAGTTCTGCCTCTTTTCATCCACCCCGAGCAGTAGGAGCAGCACCCAAGGCACACTCCAAGGCTATGCGCGCCCCAATTTGGGAGCACTTTGAAAATGTTGAAGAAGGGCGCTATGGAAAGTGCAAACATTGTGGGAAGCTAATAAGCAGAGGGAAAGTGTCTGGCCATTTTACCAGTGCTAGCATGAAGCATCACCTCAGCACTCAACACAACGCTGTGCTATTGGGGAAAGATGCAGAAGTAAAACTTAGTGCAGGCAGCATAGCTGGTGGCCGTGGAAAAACCCCAACAGCTTCTTCTTCTGAGCCAATAGCAGCAGCAGCAGCAGCAGCAGCTAGTGCTGGCAGCCAGAGACCAAGGCAGGTTGGAGCACTGCATGTCCAGCCCACCCTGGAACAATTTGTGGCATTCCAATCCAAAAGGTCAATGCCCAAACAGCAGGCCAATAAAGTAACGCGACTGATTGGTCAGTTCATTGCCGTTGGAGGGGCATCCTTCTCTATGATCGAAGGGGAGCCTTTCAAACAATTGATGGCGGCTGTGGCTCCACAATATACAGTTCCGTCACGTTCCACTTTCAGCAGGAACATTGTCCCCTCATTGTATCGGTCCTGTGTTGCAGCAGTGAAAGAGGAGCTTTCCAAGGCTGCTGGTCAGTCTGTTCATTTCACTACAGATTTGTGGAGTGCACCTAGCGGCCAGCATGCCTTTCTTTCTTTGACAGAACACTGGTGGCAGCCCGGTGTGTCTAAGGAAGCTGCTGCAGCAGGCTACCGATCTTTCCTTCTCCATGCAGAAGTGATGGATGAAAAGCACACTTCCCCAAATATTCTGCATGCAATGAGGAAAATGTTTAGCCTTTGGGTGGGAGCAGAGGCGGGCACCAATGTTGAAGTTGGTTTTGTGGTAACTGACGGAGGTGCCAATATGGTGAAAGCGCTGCGAGATGGTCATATTGTTGGTGTGCGCTGTGCAGCCCACATCATCCATCTTGTAGTGAAGGCAGCGATGTCAGAAGGAACTAATGTGGCAGCAGTAGTTCTGTCCCGCTGCAGAAAGATCGCTGGGCACTTTCACCTTTTGAGGGAAGAGCAAGAGAGGTCAGGTCTTCCCGTACACTGCCTACGCCAGGATGTCAGTACACGGTGGAACTCCACGTTAGACATGCTGGAGAGGATTTTGGAGCAGCAGAGGGCAATCCATAATCTTGCCTCAGAGCACAATATTGGGATTACCTCTCCATTGAATAGGGAGGATTGGACAGTGATCGCCCAGCTAGTGGCAGTCCTTAAACCATTCAGGGATGCCACAGAAAATTTAAGCTCAAACACTGCCAGTCTGGCCCACGTAATCCCAGTGTTCTCCCATCTAGGCAACAAGATGGATGTGTTCCTTGGAAACCGTGAGGCTGTTCAAGGTGGCACTCTACATCCTGACGTAGCAGCCATAGTCAGGAAGCTGAAGGATCTGCTAAAAGTACACCTTCGCAAACGAATGGAAGAGAGTCCCGAAATGATGCTAGCGTGCCTTTGCGATCCAAGAATTAAGGGAAAGCTAGCTTTGAAATTTAATGTTCTCAGTAGCTACCGGGAGCAATTGGTCAACAAGGTGCGTGACTGGCAGCGTAAAATGGGAATGCTGTCCGAGGAGGGAGAGGTGCAGGAGGAGGAAGAGATGATGTGGTCTGCTACTCCTAGCAGCAGCATCAGCAGCAGTGCCACAAGCAGCACAACACAGCTGAGTGGAGCAGCTGCGTTTTGGGAAGAGGCACTTGGGAGTATAGTTGGACCATCTGACAGAGCTAGCAGCAGAAAGGAGAGTAGTGCTGCTGAAATGGTCAAACTTTACCTCTGTGAAGTTCCTTCTGCGCCTAATGTTGATCTTCTTAGCTACTGGGATGAAAAGAAGAGTGTGTGGCCTGCACTCTCATGGGTTGCGCAGCAGCTACTATCATGTCCGCCAACCACTGTTCAAAGTGAGCGCGTGTTTTCTATGACTGGAAACATACTGAGTCCACAGCGCTCACGCATGGCACCTCATCTGATGGAGCAGATTGCCTTTCTTAAATTCAATCTGCCCAAGTTGGGTTACCCAGCTCTTAGCTTGGAAAGTTAATTTTTTTTCTCTGTAATGTTTAAGGTAGTTTCTCCCCCTGGTTGCACGTGTTTGTGGTGTGGCAACGTCTGCTACCTCCGCCAGTGTAGCCAATTTACGCTAGGGCCTAGTGTCTGAGTGCTGGAAGTCCGCTCCCAAACGCCATGGACTGACAGACTTTCATGCTTTGCCCTGGGGTGAAACAGGTGAGCGGGTCGTCAATTGTCCACTCATTCACCTTTTTCCGTTTCCAACGCTGCTGCTGGTGGTGGTGCCAGTATCTTTTGCCAGTTCGCTTCCTGGCTGAAATCATGCCTCAAATGTCCCTAATGGAGAGGGTAGTTTCTCCCCCTGGTTGCACTTGCTGCGGTGTGGCAATGCCTGCTACCTCCGCTGGTGTAGCCAATTTACGCTAGGGCCTAGTGTCTGAGTTCTGGAAGTCTGCTCCTAAACGCCAAGGACTGACAGTCTTTGGATGCTTTGCCCTGGGGTGAAACAGGTGAGCGGGTCGCCAATTGCCCACTCATTCACCTTTTCTAATGCTGCTGCTGCTGCTGCTGCTGGTGATGGTGGTGCCAGCGTCTCTTCTCTGCCAGTTCGCTTCCTGGCTAGTGTCATGCCTTAAATGTCCCTAATGGAGAGGGTAGTTTCTCCCCCCTGGCTGCGTCTGTTTGCGGTGTGGCAACGCCTGCTACCTCCGCCGGTGTAGCCAGCTTACGCTAGGGCCTTGTGTCTGAGTTCTGGAAGTCCGCTCCCAAACGCCAAGGACTGACAGTCTTTGGATGCTTTGCCCTGGGGTGAAACAGGTGAGCGGGTCGTCAATTGCCCACTCATTCGCCTTTTCCAATGCTGCTGCTGCTGCTGCTGCTGGTGGTGGTGCCAGCGTCTCTTCTCTGCCAGTTCGCTTCCTGGCTAGTGTCATGCCTTAAATGTCCCTAATGGTAAGGGCAGTTTCTCCCCCCTGGTTGCACTTGCTGCGGTGTGGCAACGCCTGCTACCTCCGCCAGTGTAGCCAGCTTACGCTAGGGCCTTGTGTCTGCCTTCTGGAAGTCCGCTCCCAAACGCCAAGGACTGACAGTGTTTGGATGCTTTGCCCTGGGGTGAAACAGGTGAGTGGGTCGCCAATTGCCCACTCATTCCCTTTCCCAATTCTGCTGCTGCTGGTGGTGCCAGCGTCTCTTCAATGCCAGTTCGCTTCCTGGCTGGTGTCATGCCTCAAATGTCCCTAATGGTAAGGGCAGTTTCTCCCCCCTGGTTGCACTTGCTGCGGTGTGGCAACGCCTGCTACCTCCGCGAGTGTAGCCAGCTTACGCTAGGGCCTTGTGTCTGAGCTCTGGAAGTCTGCTGCCAAACGTCTAAGACTGACAGTGTTTGGGTGCTTTGCCCTGGGGTAAAACAGGTGAGTGGGTCGCCAATTGCCCACTCATTCGCCTTTCCCATTTTTCAATGCTGCTGCTGGTGGTGGTGGTGGTGGTTGTGGTGGTGGTGCCAGCATCTCTTCTGTGCCAGTTTGCTTCCTGGCTAGAGTCATGCCCAAAATGTCCCTAATGGTAAGGGCTGTTTCTCCCCCCTGGCTGCCTCTGTCTGCGGTGTGGCAACGCCTGCTACCTCTGCCAGAGTGGCCAGCTTACGCTAGGGCCTTGTGTCTGAGCTCTGGAAGTCCGCTGCCAAACATCTAGGACTGACAGTGTTTGGATGCTTTGCTCTGGGGTGAAACAGGTGAGTGGGTCGCCAATTGCCCACTCATTCGCCTTTTCCATTTCCTTTTCCATTTCCATTTCATTATTTTCCTTCTGATACACAACCAACCAACCAAACATAACACACACAATAACACAAATAACACAGTGACATAACACATAACACAGAACACATATAACACACAGTGACAACACACATAACACCCATAACACATACACGTACAATGCACAAATCACAAGGACCTTTCCTCTTGTTATTTGTCCTGGCCTTCACTTCTACACTCACTAGCATTAATGCTATAACTCACACTTCATACTATAACATTTTTCCATCCACATACCTGCCAACAGACCCAACTTTTTCAGGGACAGTCCTGCTTTTTTCCAGTCCTGTCCCATCTAATTTAGCTATCTAGGTATGCAAATACACGTTGGTAGTTATAGCTCGGTAGGTAGCACTAGTATAAACATTAAATAAATATAATAAAGTACTAAATAATAAATCTAACTTTAAAATACATTTAAATAAACCCCTTAATTTTTTAAAACCCATTAAAATTAAAATTAAATTATTATTTAGACATAATACATCTTTAACCAAACCAGTGCACTGCTACTAATCTTAAACATAACCGTACATTAACCCTAAGCTATTTTTTAGTTCTTGTCCAACATTTTTCCATCCGCATACCTGCCAACACACCCAAGATTTTGGTGGACAGTCCTGCTTTTTTCCAGTCCTGTCCAGTAAAAGTTGGGTTGTTGCAAAGTATGCCATTGTGAATAGGTAGCAAATGTTAGGCATGTATTACAAGTGGTCCAAAATCAATTTAAAAATGTAAAATAATCCCTATTCTTTTATTAAACATCTATGGATGTGTGATTGTGTATGATAAACGGAGGCCAAGTTCCTTGGAGCATTTGTCTCTAGGTCATTTTGTGTACAGTACACCTCAGTACGTGTGTGCAACTCTATTGGTCGTTTCGGCAGGGGGCTGGCCTGCCATCAACGAATGAAGTGTGTTCTGCAATTCACTCGTTGATGCCAGACCAGCCCCCTGCCGAAACGACCAATAGAGTTGCACACACGTTCCTTCACGGCAGCTGCTGCTGCTCCGATGTGTTGTTAACCCCGTATTAACCCCTGCTAGGCAACCGGGAAGGAAACGAAGATTAAACGAGCACGAAGAATGTCCGCGAATATTCGCCCGAAGAGAAGACAGGAACGGGCGAATATTCGCGGAATACGAAGGTTTTTTTTCCCCCCGAAGACAAGCACGAAGACGAACACGACGAGCCCCCTGGTGCCCAAGTCTACTAAATATCACTTTTATTCTTCTACTTACAACTGCGTCCAGAACTCACTCATATCCTCCGCTGATGACACCGCACACGTATGGAGAAATTTCTAGATAAATCAACGACAATGTCTGCTAAACACAGAGAAAAAGCCAAAAAATCCAAGACTATGGCCACGGACACGAGCCACGAGGGCTCGCAAGATCTATCTCTGTTTGACTCAGCTAGCGATGAGGGGGATACCATTGCTCAACGAGTGGTAGAAAAATTATCGCCACTATTGGAAGGCAAATTCGACAGACTCCAAATCACCTTGGAAGCTGTCAGACAAGACCTGAAACAAACCATAGACAGATTGGATGAAGCGGAGGGGAGAATCTCTACTCAAGAATCCACCTCTATGCAACTCCAATCCGACGTTGGAGACTTCCAAAATATTGTTCGACAATTGGAGGACAAGGTGGACGACTTGGAAAGTCGGAGCCGCCGAAACAATCTACGCCTTATAGGTCTCCCAGAATCTGTGATTGGCAAAGAGTTATATGACTTCCTATCTCACACATTGCCTACTCTTCTATTCCCGAGTAGACCTGCCTTCCAAATTGCTATCGAAGGAGCACACAGAATTGGACGTCCTACCCGAACGGAGCAGGAAAGACCAAGACCAGTGATATTCAAAGTCCTCAATTACCGAGACAAGCAAGAAATTATGTCGGGATACAGAACCACTCCTGCCCTCCTGTACAAAAACCAGAAGCTCCTTCTCTTCCAAGATTTTTCAGCTGCCGTGACATCTAAACATAAAGCTTTTTCGTCTATCTGTTCCCAGTTACAGTCCAGGCAGATAAAATTTGATCTATTATATCCCGCTAAACTCAAGATTGCCTACAAAGATCATACCCATTGGTTTACATCTCCAGAGGATGCTAAGATTTTCCTGCAGACCCTGGACGACGACTCATAGTCACTGACGCTCAGTTTCATCGTTGTTATGGACTACCGCAACACCTAGACTCTCCCTTCATACTCCAGACAAATTACTACCAACATCAGTCCTCGAAAGGCCCATTTAGAGCGGACATAGTATGCCAGCTTAACGTTCAAACTTTCCAGCTTCCCCACTGTCTTTACTGTTTTTATGGTTTATCTGGTTAATTTTTAGGTTACCTTCTGTTAGACCGAGACCTTGGAATCACTGCTCTACTCTGTCTCCCTTTCCGATACGAACATCTTCCTCAGTCAGGTATATGCCTCGTCCTGCTTCGTCCTTGATATACAAGAGACTTTCGACTGCACGTCTGCCAGCTATGATCGCAAGTACCATACCATTGTCTCCTCGCTGGGAGAGACGATGGTTCTTACATGTCTTTTGGCTTCAATGTAACTTATCGCGACTCCGATCTGTTATCCCATAGTTCAATGCACCTATCTTCACAGTCTAACGTAATCTCCCAAGATTTAAAAATCGTTTCTTGGAATGGACAGGGCATATCCAACCCAGTTAAAAGAACTAAGGTCCTTGGTCCTATTTTGGGCAGAAGAAATCTTATACTCATGCCAGCAGTTCGAGTTAATTCCTTGTATGATCGCTTTAAGAGAGGGTATCGAATTCGTGTTCCAGCGTTTAGTAATATTGTATCTTGTTGAGATCAGTGTGTGCATAATAATCGTTCTATGAAAATAGGAGTATTGGTCTATGTCAATATTAAGTAACGCCAAAGGGGCATTCAGAATAATTGGGAACCCACATAGGGTTGATAGAAATCTACCCATCCTCCTCCACAGGGCAAGTAGTCTGGGGCATGTCCACCAGATGTGCAACAGTGTGCCTATATCTGAACATCTCCAGTATGTATTTGGAGTCTGGTTGAATTGTGCTAATCGTGACGGGGTAAGATACCATCGATATAGCAGTTTTTTTGAGGTTTCTAGATGGCTGACACATTTAGATACTGACAGTATGACCGTGTGCGCAATTTGCCACTGATTTGTAGTGAATTGAGAATTAAGCTCGGATTCCCACCTAAGTTTGTATGGGTCTGGATGATCTAGATATGTCTTGATTAACAGGGAATAGCACCATGAGATACCCTTGTGATGTTTGTTACGTCGTCGCATTCATATGAATAAGTCAGAGTCAGATTGGGTGGGGCGTAGTGTAAGTGGTTGAAGCGCATGGCGTATTTGTAGGTATTTATAAAAATCCGCGTTATTGATAAGGAATTTGTCATGAAGGGTTTCAAAAGAAACCATGCTATCACCGTTCCAGATGTCTGAAAGACACTGGACACCTCTGGAGCTCCAGACTGATAAATTTAAATCGGGAATTACTGCTTCCATAGTGGTAATAGGTAAAGATAATGGGTCAGTTTGGAACAATTTGTTAGGGATTATAAACCGATGCCAAAGTTGTAATATTGCTCTCAAAGTGGGGTGAGAGTATGACGGGGCGGTTCGGAACAGATAGGCTGCACTTAAAACATCACGGAGTTTTAAGGGGTTCAGCTCCGTCATTTCCATGCCTACCCATAATCTAGAGATATCTTGGTCCCATAAATATTTAGTTTGATCTAATAAGGTAGCCCTATAGTATTGGAGGATAGATGGGCAGCCAACACCTCCACTTCGCAAAGGTAGGAATAAGGTGTCAGCCCTCACCCTTGGTTTCTTTTTTTGCCAAATGTATTGCATTATAATATTTTGCAGCTTTTGAATGTAAGCCAATGGGAGATAAATAGGGACAGTGCGGAACAGATATAGTATTTTGGGTAGTATCATCATTTTAATGGCAGCTAATCTACCTAGCCAGGAAATCCCCAGGGAAGGTAAATGTGAGATTGTGTGTTTCATATCCTTTAGTAGTTTGGTATAGTTGACGTCAAAGAGACGCGTGCTAGGGAATGTCAGTTTGACACCCAGATAAGGGAGTGAAGTCGTTGCCCAAGGAAATGGAAACCTGGATTTAAGGATATTGACCGTTTTAAGGGGTAGGCCCAGATTAAGAATTTGGGATTTATTTTCATTAATTTTATAATAGGAAACAACTCCGAATTCTTTCAAAATAGTCAGTATGGAAGGAAGGGACGACAAGGGATTCCCACAAGCTATGATGATATCGTCGGCAAACAATCCGATGCGATGATCTTTCCCTCCTATCTGTAAACCCAATATTGTGGGATTAGTTCTAATTTTCTCTGCTAGAGGCTCCATCAAAAGAGCGAAAATAAGGGGCGACAAAGGACATCCCTGACGGGTACCATTTGATATGTTGAATCTCTGTGATAAAAATCCTGAGGAGTATACTACAGCAGAGGGAAGAGAATAGAGGGCGTTAATAGCCGAGAGGATTTGTGCCGCAAAGCCGAATTTGACTAAGACCGATTTCAAAAATCCCCAGTGCACTCTATCGAACGCCTTCTCCGCGTCCAAGGAGAGCAGCAGAGAAGGCATCCGACGAGCCTCCGCATAGTGGACCAAATTGATAAATCTTCTCGTTCCATCAACCGTTTGGCGGTCTTTAATAAAACCAACCTGGTCGTTATTAATTAAAGATGGAAGAATTAAAGATGGTCATTAATCCTGGTAGCCAAAATTTTAGTGTATAGCTTTAGGTCAACATTTAGCAGAGATATCGGTCTAAAGTTTTCTGGCCTATTAGGGGTTTTACCTGGTTTAGGGATTGTGATGATGATTGCATGTAACATCTCAGGGGGGATAGTTCCATTGCTAAAAATATCGTTAAAGACTAGATGGAGTTGGACTTTTATTCCACATGGGACATATGGCTAACCAGCACACACAATACAGTTCAACTACTGTAACCCTTCACACCAAAACTCAGAGGCTACCACCCGGTCCTTCATCATACACTAAAGTATTATATGCTGATCACAAATCTGTATACTTATAAGTATTGGATATTCTTAGGAGTGCAAATTCCACTTATATCTTATCTTCATTTCTTAATTTTCTTCTGTTACCCTTTATTTTATTTTGTATGTTTTTCTGGAATTGTTTGACACATTCTCCACGATGTGGACTCTACTTATGTACCATGTATACCTTACTTCAGCATTGCCTATGTACATGTATAACAATATGTAACAAAAATGTTTTTTTTCTTAAATGAAAAATGTAATAAAAAATATGTTATAAAAAAAAAAAAAGAACTAAGGTCCTTAAACATTTGAACACGTTAGGGGCTCATATCGCCTTACTGCAAGAAACTTGTTCAGAATCAAGCGAACATGATAAACTTAGACGGGGATGGGTGGGTAAGGTAGTGGGTGCTTTAAGAGCCGATGGGGTAGAGGTGTGTCTATTCTATTTCATCGTTGTTTAGATTTATCCATTTCGGAAATCATAGCAGACCCGGGAGGTCGATATGTGATGGTTTTTTGCACCATTCATGGAAAGCAGTTGATAATTTGCAATGTTTATGTGCCCAATCACTCGCAAGCCACTTTTTTTAACTCTTTCAACGCCACCCTTCTCTCTCTTCATAGTGACAACTTGATACTTGGGGAGATTTTAACACATGGGCTGATCCTCAGTTAGATCATAGTAAAAGAACCTATCCTAGAACAGGAATACGAAATAATCATATTTCTTGCCTTTGTAGACAACTTCAGCTTATTGATTCTTGGTGTATTGTGAACCCCATTGAAAGAGACTTTACTTTCTACTCACACCCACACAACTCTTTCACAAGGATAGATTATCTTCTATGTGCAGCATCCCTCTCCCAATTCATCCACAAGGCCCAGATACTGGATATTCTTATTTCGGACCACGCTCCAATTACGTTATCATTCACATTCCGTCCCCCCATACCTTCCTCCTTCAATTGGAGGATGAACCCTTTACTATACAAATCGCAGGACTTCTGCTCCAGCCTAAAACTGGCATGGGCAGAATATGAGGAAAATAATACTGAACATAAACACACTCCGATTCTTTTCTGGGATGCAGCTAAAGCTATCCTCAGGGGCCATATAATTTCCTATGTTACAAAAAAGAAAAGAGAAACCGTAACCAATCTCAATAAACTAAGTGCTAATTTATCAAAGGCAAAGAGGAGACTCATTGTAGACCCTTCTCCTCTTTCCAAGAATGCCTACACACAAGCTAAATTAGCCTATGACACTTTATTACACAACGCTTCGCTTCTGAATATTAGATATAAAGAAGCAGATTTATTCCATCATGCGAATAAGTCGGGAACTCTCCTATCAAAATTAGTAAAATCGGCCACAACACGATCCAACATACCGGCCATTAGACTCGGGGATGGCTCTTTAAGTACTTCCTCTTGGGATATTAATCGCACCTTTGCGGATTATTACCAGTCACTTTATACCTCCAAGACTGTTCCTGCAAACTCAATAGACTCCTTCTTGCAGCAAATAGACCTACCCTCTCTCACACAATCTCAGCGAGACCACCTGAATAGGGACATAGAACAAGAAGTTGATAGGGCTGTAGGAGGTCTCAAGCTAGGCAAGGCTCCAGGTCCTGACGGTCTCCCAGCAGAATTTTATAAAATCTTGAAAGAACAAATAACCCCTTCACTTACCTTAGCTTTCAACACTTCTTTTACTACATCTGAGGTTTCCCCTCACTTCAATAACGCTCGTATAATTGTCTTACACAAGGATGGGAGAGACCCCTACTCTCTGGCTTCCTATAGACCAATCTCATTGTTAAACTCAGATTTCAAGGTTTTGAATAAAATACTGGCAGACAGACTCGCATCTTTCCTCCCCACTATTATCTCTCCAGTTCAGAAGGGATTTATAAAGAACAGACACATAATAGCTGCCATTCTTAAAGCACAATCGACTCCACATGTCCCTCACCTACTACTAAATTTGGATGCTGAAAAAGCATTCGACAATATAAATTGGCAATATCTTTTTTTCCCTCCTTCAACATCAAAACTTCGGTTCACCCTTTATTGCATACATCAAGGCCATCTACTTCACCCCCAAAGCTTTTATTACGACTAATAATTTGAACTCCCCTCTTTTCACTCTAGGTAAAGGCACCAGGCAGGGCCTATCTCCAGACATTAGCAGACATTTTAAACCCATCTTCAGGGGATTGTCATACATTCCCTTTCCTCAAGGAAAACTACTCCTTGCCTCCTTCACATATATGGCCGTACATGCAAGCTAAACATTATCTACAACAAACCATACGCCATGTGCATCCTACCCAAAGGAACCATATGTTAGATTTGCTTCTTAATCCCTCATACTCAAGCAAGGTATCCATATCCACTCTATACAGGGCGATTTTCCATCCCCTGAATTATTCCGATTCCACAACTGGCATCGCCAGATGGTCTACTATCCTCCATACTAGCTCTCTCACTACACGCAATCTATTACAAGCTTATACTCGTAGGCTGAAGAACTTACAAGCTTCCTGGTTCCATGACACCACACTCAAACTGCTTCATAGAGCGTACATATCTCCAAGGCAGCTATCCACATTTGCCCCTCATACACCATGCCACTGTTGCAAGTGTGCCATGATCTTGGCTGATCTGGATCACTGCTTACTTACCTGCCCCAACCTTCTCGCCTTTTGGAGGTCTATGGGCCGTATCATAGGCACCATACTGGGTGGCGATCCCATTACTATATCTTTTGATATTCTGCTGGGCATGAAACATCCCCAAGGACACAGCAGATCACCCTCTGAGGCCCTTGCAAGAATCAAAAGGTATGCCAGATCAGCAAGCAATATGAATTGACAAATTCATATTTTGTATTATTATGCATGTTGTTTTCTGTATATGTAAAAGAAATATGTATTTTAGAAACCTTGTTTCTTTTTTAGCCAAATGTTGTTTACCTTGGGAAAGTAAACAACATTCCCTTTATCTTAACCCCTTCAATCCCAGGGGTTTTTGGTACCTCAAAGCCCAGAGCAATTTTGCCATTTTTGGGGTATGTCGGTTTAGCGATGATTCTCTGTTCCTGTGAATAGTGTACCCATGTAAACTATATATTGTTTTTTCAAGGAGAGATAGAGCTTTCGTTTGATACCATAGTTGGGTGATTAGCTGAAAATTTAGAATGAGAAATTTAGTAAAAACTAGCGAAGATTAGAAAAATAAACTAATTTTTTTTACATTTTCCCTCTGAATCCTCACAAAATTAGGTAAAGTGATGGAAAATCCCCTCCAAGTTTATCAATTCAGGTGTCCTGATTTCAGAAACCTAATTTATATAGATTTTCCAGACTTTCCCAGCACCAGGGAGCGTTCTATTAGGTGTACAATTTTGTATAATTTTTATGCCTATGGCTTAACGGGTTTGGGGGTTGTGAACGGGGGCAGGAGGGTTATACTGGCTGGATGTTATGCTAGGGCAATGGGATGTAAGGTTTTTTGAAGAATTTTTTTTATTATCTTTTTTTATATATTTTTTTTTATTTTTTTTAATTTTAATTTTTTTTACATTTTTTTTATTTTTTATATATTTTTTTTTAAACAGTAATGGTTAGAGGTCCTCCTAGGGACCTCCTGAACATACCAGTGATGTCACAGTGACATCACAGCTCATATTATAATTTTTTTTAGTATTATTTATATTATTATTTTAATGATTTATTTAATATTATTTTTAAATGGACTAACGGTTTTTTTTTTTCTGCTTTTCTCTTTCAGGACGGGAGGGGGAGTGAGAGAGATGGTTTCTCACTCCCCTCCCCGCGATCCCCCTGCACCGATCACACTGTGATCTCTATGCAGGTCCTCACAGACCTGCATAGAGATCGCAGCGTCTCTGTGCCTCATCGGAGGGCAGGATATCCCCGCAGGGGATATCCTGTCCTCCGATGACCTTCCGGGTTACGTCAGCAGTGACGTAACCCGGAAGGGAATGCCCGATCGCGCGATTGCAACTGCGCGATCGCGCGATCGGGCAGTTTACCGGTAACATGCCGGAAGCTGTTACGGGCGATCGGCAAAGCCGGCTTCTGCTGTCAGTGGGGAGTCCAGGCTGTCAAACGTCAGCCTGGTCTCCCGTGCAGCGGCAGGGATGTGTCCCTGACGCTGCACGAAGGGCTGGACGTACCGGGACGTCCATAGGGGTTTCTTTGTGGGCGTTTTTTGGACGTCCCGGTACATCTATAGGGGAACTAAGGGGTTAAACCCCTCCCCTCTGGACTCCTATAGCCTTTTTATATATAACCCCGCCCCTTTTTGTCACCTAAAACTATTTTCTCTTATTTATCTCTCTTTTTTCCTCTCCTGTTGAGGATCAAGCCTTCTGCAGAACACCATCTGAAGCCACGCACTGGCCCGCCCTTCTGTTCATTTTCTTTATCCTTTTCTTGCATTCTGAAACCACTTAGCCCTAATTATTGCTACAAGAGAGCTTCACGCCTCCATTTGTTTCAAATACCTATACTTTTCCAGTAGGCTATAAGCTCACGAGCAGGGCCCTCATAAGCCCACCATTCTTGCCATGAACTTTGTATACCAAACTACCATAAGGCTAGATGGCAAGCTCACAGCAAGATTCTTAACTCCTGATGTGTCTGTATGCATTAATGTATTTTTGTTATGTATGTGTCAACTGCCCCAATTAAATTGTACATTTTTGCGTAACTTAGTAAATAAAAGGTAATAATAATAATTAGCCAGTTAGGAAGCACTTACTTGGGCACCAAATCTATTACCAGCATATTAGCAGGGATCAGGGAGTTGTTCTCCTGCATGCTGTCCAGCTTATCTAATGATAGATCAACTGCCAACATTTTGTTGTTGGCTTTTGTTTTTATTGCTACATTTAGAAAAACGGCAGGATTAACCCCTTAAGGACCAGGCTTTTTTTTTTCTTTTTGTACCCTTCATGACCGAGTCTGTTTTAACATTTTTTGCGGCGCTCGTGTTTAGCTGCAATTTTCTTCTCTCGTTTAGTGTACACACACAAGAAGCACCTTTTACTTTTATTTTACACAGTTACATACATAGTACATAAGGTTGAAAAAAGACCTAAGTCTATCAAGTTCAACCCATCTACCTAACCTTCCTACCCTTCATCCAAAAGAAAAAAAGCCTAATTAAGCTACTTTGAATTCTGCCATCAGGGGTAAAAAATTCCTTGTTGACTCCAAAAGGCAATCAGATTTCTCCTTGGATCAAGAAGCTCTAGAATATTAATTCTATTTATAGCCCTGTATGTCATGCCTTTCTAAAAAAATATCCAGACCCCTTTTGAAGGCATCTAATGTATTTGGTAACACCACCACCACCTCCCTAGGCAGTGAATTCCAAACCTTTATTGTCCTAACTGTAAAGAATCCCTTCCTTTGTCATCTATGAAATCTCTGCTCTTCCAGTCTCAGAGGGTGACCTCAGGTCACTGAAGAGCTGTATATATGCCCTACATTTATTTATATAATGTTATCATAAAATTTTAAAAATAGTTTACTCATCCATAAAATCTGATGAAAAGCCTGCTATGTAGATTATATTATTTGTTGTGACTTGGCTATTTATTTGCTCTGATATTGCCTGATACACTAAATTTTGTACTGCTTAACATCAGCTTCACCTATATACATGCCAACCATGTGGAAAAAAATGACCATGCAGAATAGCTGTAACCTGCATGTTACCTCCAGACATGAGGATGCTCAATAATTAATGAACTGATGCAGTCTGAAGTCCGGATTATAATTAAATGATCAGATACATAACCACACATGCACACCTTGCCAGGCACGTCAATTGTCGCCAACAGGATGTTTTTCTGTGATGTGCCTGGCATGTCAATTGTCGTGAAGGGGTTAAATACATTTGAATGCACCTTTTTTTTATGGGCAGGTGAACCATATTTAGCCACACCCACTCCTCACTCACTTCCTGTTCAACTGTCGGCCCACTAAAGACTGTTTCGGGCTATAACCATCCCATGCCTGACGAAATCTTTCTCCATCCCCCATATAGCCCCTTCGGAAGAAGAGGGGGAGCTCTGGGTATCCCAGCCGGGCAGGTTCCCAAGTATGGTCATTCAAGAAGAATTAATTACTTAAAAATGTAAGAAGGCACAAAAAGAAACCGTTAATGAGGAGTTTGAATTTCTGAGGCAAAAACCTCTCAGTGCCTACTTTTATGTCATATGATGTGCATTCTCTGAAAAAATCTGAGAAAAAAAATGACACAAATAAAACCTATTTTTGTAAAAGTTTGAGCCATTCACAATACTTAGAATTATGGTTCTAATGCTGCATTTACGTCTTATTCTGCAAAGTAGGTGGAACAACACCTTAAAAAAGGTACCTTATTTGCTTGATTATGAGACGACCCTGATTATAAGACGACCCTCCAAAATCAAAATATTAATTTAGGAAAAAACCAAAAAGCCTGAATATAAGACTACCCTATAGGAAAAAAGTTTTACTAGTAAATATTAATTAATGTAAACTATTTTTTCATATTTAATAAACGCTATGATTGAGAAAAAAATATATTTTTTATTTCCTTTTTTTGCCAACCTGCCCCCCCCAGTTATGCACATCTGCCCCCAGGCTTGCCACTCTGCCCCCAGAAATGCCTTATACCCCCCTATTTGCCACTCTGCCCCTTGATGTGCCTTTTAACCCTCTATATGCCACTCTGCCTCCAGAAATGTCTTCTACCCCTATATGCCACTCTGGCATATAGGGGGTTAAAAGGCATATCATGGGGCTGAGTGGCATATAGGGGGTTAAAATGCATTTCTGGAGGTATATATATATATATATATATAACTGCTAACAGCAATCACACTCCTATCAAGCCAAGGCAGCCAGTACATGCTGGAACCTAGGGATGATAGTAGTGTGATTACAGCCTCCCTATGCCATGCTACCACCACCACCACCCTTACACATCCATGCTATCACACACACTCATTCACAAACATTTAAATACTCATTCATTCCACAATCACACATACTTCACACATTAATCACAAAAACCCTCCCCCACCCCCTTACCTGAACTGCAGATCTCCCACTCGCAGACTTCTGCAGGGGCCCGGCTGTGCGAGCAACTTCTCTGGCCCCGCCCCCAGAGGAAGGAGAGGGGAGGCAGAGTTATGTGAGGACTGTGCTAGCTTCCTGTTCTCCTGCAGCTAGTAGGAGCGACGCTGCTCGCGACCAAAGCCCGGTAAGCAGCCTGGCCCCAGCAGAATGAGGTCTGATTAGAAGACGACCTCGATTATAAAACGAGGGGTATTTTTCAGAGCATTTGCTCTGGAAAAAACCTCGTCTTATAATCGAGCAAATACGGTATTCTTGTATCTCTGTCTCAGCATAGAGGTGTTAATCTCTAGATTGTTGTGACCAAAGGCTTGGAAAGCCCATTCGATTGGACTTTCCTGAGCTGAGTTAAGTCTTTTAATCAGTTGGTTTTATTGTGGCCACTATGTGTTTTGGCAGTCTGATAGATTTAAATACGATCAGCTGAGTGCCTCAAAGTGATACTTTGTAACAGATTTGGTGTTTTTTTTTTATCAAACTAGCCTTTGAAACATGCATGGGACCGACATAAAACTATCCAGAATCAACAAGACCGAGGGCTGATTAAGGCCTGAATCATTACATCAGCAAAAATGTGCAGCCTAGATGGCCGAATGCTTCTTCTCCACGCTCAAATTCTATGTTCCTGAGTTGTACTTTTTAACTCTTAGTAAGCGCTGGCATTGACCTTAATGAGTAAACCTATTCACCCCTTTATTTCTGTTAATACTGGCAGAGTCTTAACTTAGCTGAGCTCAGTGTAGGAAAAACCATTGCTTCCTGTATTAAAGAAGCTGTTGTGTGTCTGAGCATGATGGGAGATGTGACCCCCATCATATGTATAGCATTAGCTGGCTGATTGGCAGCACAGGTTGGTTGGGGCGTTCACTGGGTATGTGCCACAAGGCCAAAAATGGTTTCTCATTTATTATGTACATATTAAATAATACACATATATGAGATATCACATTCACAGAAGAGAACCAAATTAAATCAAACATTTTATTCAAGATCACATAAGTAAAGCTAGGCGCTGTAGCTAGCACACTCTCCTCCACTTTGGGGTAAAGGTGTCCCCATCCTCTCCATCCCTGGACCGCTTCACAGGAGTTGTACCTTCTTCAAAATATTTTCCCTTTTTCCCTTTTGGTGTCAAAATCTCATCCTCTTCACCTTCCAACTGCCGCTTTATAGCTTTTCCGCTTTCCTCAAAGATTTCAATCTTTCTTTTTTTAGTCACATCAAAGCCATCATCTTCTCCATCCCGGAGTTGTTTCAGTGCTCTCCTGTTGCCTAAATTATATTCAACATCCATCATTTCCACATCAGTTGGAAGAAGATCAAACACCCTCATTTTGCTGTTATCCAATTCCTTTCTCAAAATTAAATGCTTTGAATCCAAATCTCTAAGAGCAGGAGCATCAAATGACATTTCACTTCAGAAATACCCAGTTTATGTGGTGACCACGATGACATAGGATTGTGACATAACAGTGATCTAGAACAATAGCCCATGTTTCTATGCTTCCACATACATAGAGACATTTACAATATATATATATATATATATATATATATATATATATATTAGGTTGGTCAAAACTAGTTTATCATTTTAATCCCTCTTTTCCCTCTTGGTATATTGTTCCTTAAATCCTGGAGATTTTTGCCATTTTACCATATTCGTGATCAGCTGTAATTCCTCTTTTAAATGCATGCAGATTGCACAAGAATCCTGTTTAGATGGCAGTATACAACATATGCCACATATGTCACATATATATATATATATATATATATATATATAATACAGAAACACAATCTATAGATAGAATACAAGGTATGCTAGCCCCTTTTTAGCTGCTGATAAAAGAGTTTGCCCATCTCTCCCTTTTTTCATTTAAAAATAAAGATATTTATATAAATATATTAGGGTTTGTATGATTTTTTTTGGAAAAAAAGAATTTCATATTATTTGTGTTTGAGAAAAAGAGAGTTATGTTTCTTTCTTTCATGAAACATCCCCAAGGACACTGGAGATCACCCTCTGAGGCCCTTGCAAGAATCAAAAGGTATGCCAGATCAGCAAGCAATATGATTGACAAATTCATATTTTGTATTATTATGCATGTTGTTTTCTGTATATGTAAAAAAAATATGTATTTTAGAAACCTTGTTTCTTTTTTAGCCAAATGTTGTTTACCTTGGGAAAGTACATTCCTTTATCTTAAACCCCTCCCCTCTGGACTCCTATAGCCCTTTTATATATAACCCCGCCCCTTTTTGTCACCTAAAACTATTTTCTCTTATTTATCTCCCTTTTTTCCTCTCCTGTTGAGGATCAAGCCTCACGAGCAGGGCCCTCATAAGCCCACCATTCCTGCCATGAACTTTGTATACCAAACTACCATAAGGCTAGATGGCAAGCTCACAGCAAGATTCTTAACTCCTGATGTGTCTGTATGTATTAATGTATTTTTGTTATGTATGTGTCAACTGCCCCAATTAAATTGTCCATTTTTGCGTAACTTAGTAAATAAAATGTAATAATAATAATTAGCCAGTTAGGAAGCACTTACTTTGGCACCATAAGGACCAGGCTTTTTTTTTTCTTTTTGTACCCTTCATGACCGAGTCTGTTTTAACATTTTTTGCAGCGCTCGTGTTTAGCTGCAATTTTCTTCTCTCGTTTAGTGTACCCACACAAGAAGCACCTTTTTTCGCTTTTATTTTACACAGTTACATACATAGTACATAAGGTTGAAGAAGACCTAAGTCTTTAGTTTTTTGTCTTGAAAAAGACAAAAGAAAGCCAAAACACCCTAATTCAGCCATCAGGGGGAAAAAATTCCTTGTTGACTCCAAAAGGCAATCAGATTTCTCCTTGGATCAAGAAGCTCTAGAATATTAATTCTATTTATAGCCCTGTATGTCACGCCTTTCTAAAAAAATATCCAGACCCCTTTTGAAGGCATCTGATGTATTTGATAACACCACCACCTCATACACCAAATTTTGTACTGCGTAACATCAGCTTCACCTATATATATATACCTACCATGTAGAAAAAAAATGACCATGCAAAATAGCTGTAACTTGCATGTTACCTCCAGACATGAGGATGCTCAATAATTAATGAACTAATGCTGTCTGAACTCCGGATTATAATTAAATGATCAGATACATAACCACACATGCACACCTTGTAATACATGCCATCTCTGTTCCCATACTCCCTTCCATACCCATTGTAATTTTATTTGTTTCAAATCTCCGTTTATTGGCAAGTCATGACAAAGTACATTCAGAACAGTCATTAGCATACACTGACAGTGTGCATGAAGAGACATATGTTGTATATACTTCTCCTCTCTCAAACCAATACCACCAATTGATATGCGTGGAGAATAATCCGTTCTGCGTTGTGTATTAATGATAAATGTAATACCCTTGTTACCTCCTCCAAGAACTACATATAACCGTATCCCCTTTTCCAGATAATATATATGTCTAGTTCTACTAAGGTTTTCTACCTGATATTACAATAAAACAGCCAACCCAAGATTCTTACCAGAGAGAGAGCTTTAATTAGAATCTACCCAGATTAATGTTACAGCAAAGACAAAACCAGAGTTACAGTGATATACAGATGACAATCATTCATACCACTCACAAACATCCCATCTATCTAATATCTGCTGCTAAGTGTGTATGCTGTGTGGGTGATGTGCCAAAGGTGAGACTCACCAATCCAGTCTCCTTCTATGTGTTTCTACAATGTCTTTTTAAGGGATTTCTCTATTGATGTGTAAATGAGGTCCCTGTCCTCTGTTCCCAAGACCCCACCGTGTGATGTTATTGACTTGCTATGTTTCCCATGCCTATCTCCAGGTGATGCATTTCCTTCCTTCTCTACATAGTATGCAGGTGTGATATCTTCTTACAGCTGTCTTTCCTGTTACTTCCCCCCTAAGTGGCTTGCAGCTATCATACATACATATATACACATAAACTTAATCAAGCACATATTAATTACAGATATACATACTTTGTATTTACCCCAACAACATACGCCAAAAAAAACTTAGATATGCAAATATATAAACAAAGTATGCGTAACACAATGACGGCGAATACGAACGCTTGGAACGGCAATCCAGAGCCAGTGTAGGGAGGACGCCAAATACATGGACCATGCCAGAAAAAGAAAAGACATTGGAGGAGGGAGATCCAGTGACAAAGTAGGTACCAAAAGGTAACAAAGAAAAACATAATTAAAGTCAACATAATAAACATAATAAACAATGCTCCGAGTGTGTGTCGTGGGTGTTCAGCTAAGGTAAGAAAAAAAATAAAACATGTAGCATGTAGAGGGTGTCATGAAAAGTAAAGAGGACGCAGGGGATGGTGTGAAGGTGTGAGTATGCCTCCCCTAAAAAAAACCAAAACAAAAAACGGAGAAGTCAGCAAGAGCGTGACAACAGGTCTAGTAACCGTTCAGAGGCTATGAAAGTAGTCCAAGGTAACCATTTAATGTCATCGTCAGAGAAGTCACAGCAGAGGTCTCTCTCCCAGAGGCTCATAAAATAAGGTTTAGTGTTCCCATATCCATCAAGCAAAAGAGCATAGAGCCTAGACAGTAAATGGGAAGGTTCAGGGCGGAGAATGCACAGCTGTTCGAAACCCGTCAAGGGTCTGGAAAGATGGGGATTCGGGAGGAAGGCAGAAACATAATGTTTAAGGCTGTGGTATAGGAAGAGCAAATGGAAAGGCGGCGCAGACTGGCCAATCAAGTCCTGGAGGGAACGAAAGCCGTCCGGCAGGAGGATGTGACAAAGCCTAAGCGCCGTGTCATGTAGCGGCGTCAGAGTAGCAATAAGTTTGTTGGTGGAAGAGCCAGAGAGATCAGGATTGTGAGTTAGTGAAAGTAAAGGGCCGGGTATGGAGGTAAGACTCGTGGTAGTAGCAATACGTTTGAGGATCTTTAGAGTCGCTGAGACGGTCGGGTGTGAGCTCACAGTAAGCCCCCAAAATTTTTCCGGCAGCCACGGTACGGCAGAGATGCGATGAAGAAGAAGATTGTTCTCCAGCGCAACCCACAACTTGGGCGCCTCTATAGACCACTCCACTACTCGCCGCAGGTGGGCAGCCATCCAATACCATTCAATATTCGGGAAGCCTAAGCCCCCCTTAGATTTAGGTCTAGTTAAATGGGCAAACGATAGCCGGGACCTACTACCCCCCCACACATATTTCAGAAAGACCCTATGACAGGCCCTGAAAAAGGATCTGGGCAAAGAAATCGGTAGACACTGGAAAAGGTATAGGAACTTCGGGAGTATACTCATCTTAATGACCCCAAGACGTCCAAACCAGGAGATATGGGGGGCGGCCCATCTACGGAGGTCGTCTGTCACCGAGGAGAGCAGAGCCATATAATTAAGTTGGCGGAGTAACGAAAGGTCAGCAGAAATCCAAATCCCAAGATATTTAAAGGCAGATGATTGCCACTTAAAAGGGAAAGTCCGTATCATGTCAGTCTTTAAGTCGGGCGGGAGATTAACCCCCAAAATTTCCGATTTTTGCAAGTTAATCTGGTAATTGGAAAGTGTATTAAAGTGGTCCAATTCTTGGATAACATGCTGTAACGAAGTGAGCGGTTGGGTTAGCATGCAAAGCATGTCGTCTGCGTAAACAGCAATTTTGTGGTTAGACCCTGCTAACGTGATACCAGAAATATCAATATTATGTCTCAAAGCCTGAGCTAAAGGTTCCATAACCAAGAGGAAGAGCAATGGGGACAGAGGACAACCCTGACGCGTCCCGTTATGGAGCATGAACGGATCCGATAAAATGCCGTTAATTTTGTGATATAAGGCTTTAACCTGATTCAGAAAATGGGTCCCAACATTTATCTTCTGCAAAACACGGAACAGAAAAGAACACGGAACAGAAAAGGCCACGCCACCCTATCAAACGCCTTTTCAGCGTCCATAGAGACCAAGGCTAATGGGGTATGTGAATGATTGGCATGTGTTATAATATTAAGTATCCTAATGGTGTTGTCCCTGGCCTCCCTCCCCGGGACAAAGCCCACCTGATCTTTATGTATTAAAGACGGCATAAACTGTTGTAAGCGGAGAGCCATTACTTTTGCCAGAAGTTTCAAATCTGTATTTAGTAAAGATATAGGGCGATAATTGACGCATAATTAGGGATTAATCTAGCCTTGGTGCTGTATTAATCTAAATTTTATGAAAGACAGGAGGCGAGTATTTTGCATTATCCTTCTTTACTGAAACCTCCAGCAGCAAAGGAGTTAACAACAATAATAACAACAACCAATCAGAAAGAACAGGACCCTATAACAGTCCAGGCGTCCAGCAACTCCTCCTTTCTTTGCAATGGCGCCGAACAGGTGTGCCAATCAACACGAACCGAAGGCAGGAACAGCAGCCTCAGAACAGGCAGAAACGCCCTAGGCAACCAGGAAATGGAAACCGGAACCACTCACAGGGCAGCAGAGCGACCTGAAAAAACAGAGATAACATGACAATACCAGGCGAACGAACTCGTAACCTGGAAGAAACAGCATGAAAAAGCACAGAAAATCGGCACCCACAAGGACCCCCCAAAACACAGGGAGGGAAAAGAAAGGGAGGGAAAATACTCGCCTCCTGTCTTTCATAAAATTTAGATTAATACAGCACCAAGGCTAGATTAATCCCTAATTTTACCACAAGACAGGAGGCTTCGTATTTTGCAATTTTAACGCCGCAACAGCGCACAGGAGGCATGCGGCAGAGGACGAAAATAAAAAGTGCGAAAAGTAGACTCGCGCGACCAGTCAGCCGCGGACAAGACATCCGAGAGGGAGCTCCCAAGGGACAAGGCTGCCGAAGCGGCGGCGCCCCGCACCGAGTGAGCCCCAAACGAAGCCTCAATGCCAGCCAGGCCAAGGATCCAACGGATCCATCTGGCTAACGTGGGAGAGGAGACCGGCCGAAACGGACGCACATAGGAAATGAAGAGGGGACCCGAAGAAGAAACACGAAACTGACGAGAGGCCGCAAGGTAAGCTTGAACACACTGCGCTACGCAGAGCCTGGGCCTATCCGGGAAATAAGGGTAGGAAACAGAAACCGACTGAGATTTAGTCCTCCGAGAGACGGAGACCGACACCCCGACAGGAGAAAAGGAAAAGGAGTCAACATCGAACGCCAGAACGTCAGCCACCCGCCGGAAGGACACCAAACACAACAACAAAGCAGTTTTGGCAGAAAGCTGACGAAAGGAAAGACGGACATTATCCGGCCAAGCCTCGATGAAATCAAGGACCCGTGAGACATCCCAGAAGGAAGAGTACCGAGCCGCAGGGGGAAGCGCGAGCCGAATCCCGCGGAGGAGACGGCACACCGACGGGTCCTTGCCGACACCCAGGCCCGCCACAGGAACATGGGCGGCGGAGATAGCCGATCGGAACAAATTAATAGTCCGATAAGACTTACCCAGGGAAAAAGGGTGCGCGAAGAAATTCAACACGGCAACTATAGGGGCCGTAGTGGGATCGCAACGGTGTTCCACACACCAGCGACACCACACATTCCAGGCCTGCAGATAGGACTTACGCGTTCCCGGGGCCCAAGAACCCCAGAGAAGGTCTCTAGCCCCCGACGATAGTCCCGACACATCCCAGGATCCCCGGAAACCAGCCAGGCCACCAACGGCAGGTGATCCTGAAGAATGAGAGGATGGGAGTTCCCCTCCGGGTCCAGAAGCAGATCCGGAGAGGCGGGAAGGAGAAGGGGATCGTCGCAAGACAACTCCAACAGCAGCGGGAACCACGGTTGCGTCCGCCACAAGGGGGTGACCACCAGAACCGTAGCCCCCTGTCTGCTGAGGCAGTGGAGAGTGCGCAGGATCATAGAGAACGGCGGGAACACGTAGGCGCCCCGATGGGGCCAGACCTGCAGAAAGGCATCCGCCGCCAGAGAGAGCGGATCCGGCAACCAGCTGAAAAAGGCATCGGTCTGGCGATTTAACCTGGACGCGAAGAGGTCCAGATGAAAAGGACCCCGCGACCGATCCAGAGCCAGAAACACCTCCCGAAGGAGGCGCCAGTCGCTGGCGTCCCTCCAGTGGCGCGAGAACCAATCCGCCACCAGATTCTCCTTTCCGGGCAGATACTCCGCCCGAATGGACAGGTGATTGTCCAGACAGTACTGGTAGAGGTCCTTGGTGAGTTCCGTAAGGAGCTTCGACCTCGTGCCCCCTAACCGGTTGATATACCGTACCGCGGACACGTTGTCCATGCGCAGGACCAGGGAGCAGTGGGTAACATGTTTGGTAAAACTGCGGACGGCGAAGGAACCCGCAATTAGTTCCAAACAGTTGATGTGGAGTCCACGCTCCTCGTCGGACCAGAGACCCCCCGTCGCCGTCTCCCCGCACGCTGCGCCCCAGCCAAGTAGGCTGGCGTCCGACTCCAGGACGAAATCCGGAACCGAGCCGAAGATGGCCCGACCGTTCCAGGCGTCCATGTGCGAGAGCCACCAACGAAGTTCCAAACGCGCTTCGTCGGACAAAGGGACGAAATGGTCGTAAGAGCCCGCCGCGCGAAGATGACGAGTCTTCAAACGCTGGAGAGCCCGATAGTGGAGGGGCCCGGGAAAGATGGCCTGAATAGAGGCCGAGAGAAGACCTATCACGCGAGCGAGAGCCCTGAGGGAAACCATCGGAGATCGGAGCAGTCTCCGAATCTCCTTCTTGATGGCCAAAACCTTGTCCCGTGGCAACCGGAGTACCGCCGACACCGAGTCCACGGTGAAACCCAGGAACTGAATCGACTGGGTAGGGACTAGGACCGACTTTGCCTCGTTGATGATAAAGCCGAGGTCCTGGAACAAGCGGACTGCTAAGACCGTGTCCCGGATCAGGGAATCCCTGTCGGAGGCCATGAGGAGTACATCGTCCAGATAGACGATGCACCGCACGCCGCAGCTTCGTGAAGCACCAGGGCGCGGAGCTGAGACTGAACGGGAGGCACGTAAACTGCCACAGACCCCCTTGCCAACGAAATTGGAGATATCGCCGATCCCCCGGACGGACTGGGACCGTCAAATAGGCGTCCTTCAAATCCAGCCGCGTGAACCAGTCGTTCTCGCGGAGGAGATCCCTCAGAAGGTGGATACCTTCCATTTTGAAGTGGCGATAAACCACTAGCGAATTCAGGGAGCGGAGGTTGATAACCGGGCGGAATTCTCCCGATTTCTTGCGCACGAGGAAGATCTTGCTTAGAAAACAGGGAAGGCCGGGAACCCGCTCGATGGCGCCCTTCACGAGTAGGGAGGACAGCTCCGAATCTACCAGGGCCCGAGCGCTGCGCGCCAGGTGGGGGGAAAAGGGAGGGGCAACCTGACACGGAGGGGAAACAAACTCTAGATGAAAACCCGACACAGTCTCGAGAACCCAGGGATCGGAGGTGAGGGTGGACCAGGCATGGGAGAAATGAGCCAACCGACCCGCAACCGGAATAAGGGGAAGGAGAGGAGAGACTCTTACCCGCAGGCGTCTTCCCTCGGTAGGTGGAGGAGCCTCTGCCTCTGGCGTAGCCACGGCCGAACGGGGCGCGGTCTTGGGCCCGGAAGGTCGTCGAGGCATGGGGAAAACGGGGTCCGGAGCCGCTGGCGACTCTGCTGGCGGCACGACCCCTCTGCCGGCCAGCCCTGGAGGAAAAACGCTCCCCGGAGCGAAAGACACGCTTCATGGACGTCTGTGCTTTATTAAGGGAAGTGAAGACGTTGACATGCTGGCTTAAGTTCTTTATGAACTTCTCTCCGAAGAGGAGGCCATTGGCATCAGGACCCAGTTCTTTTGGGGCCAGATCGGCCAGCTTAGCGTCTAATTTGAAGAGGGCGGCCTTGCGCCGTTCCGCCGAGATGGCGCAGTTGGCATTGCCCAGGAGACAAAACGCCCTCTGGATCCACTCCCGAACCAGGTGGGCGTCCAAAGGAGAGCCTTCAGTTAGGGCCTCGTCGGCCATCTGGAACACCTGAGCCAGCGGCCCGGTAGCGTCCAGAAGTTTATCCTGCGCTGCCCGCAGCCCCAATTCAATACCCTTCCGAGGGTCTCTTCCTGTGCCAGAAAGGAAGGTAACAAATGACTGATCGAATTCTGGCGTATTTGACACTTTGGCAGGCAGGGTAGGTCTAGGACACTCAGACCGCAAGCGCTGACGAACCTCCTTGTCCAGGCGGCGTCGCAGCCAAAATTTCATGAACTCTGCGATGTGAGCGGACGGTGTCCACTCCGCTGATCGTGGGTGGCGGAGAGCCCGAGGATCGAAAAGTGGGAAGCCGAGGGCATCCACGACTTCAAAGGGCTGGTCGGGCCCCGAGGATGTAGGCTTGGGGAAATCAGGAGTCGTATCACGCCCGAAGTCAGTGGGAAGTGGCGAGCCAGAAGAACCAGCACGATACTCATCCAAAACTTCGTATTCTTCGACCAGTTCCCCGGACGGGGAAGCGTCGGGATCAGACCCCGCAGGGGGAAGGGCGACACAGTGTCTCTTGAGAGGAGCTTTGCCTTTGCCCGACGTCGAGGGGGCGTCGCTCCAGGTACGCTTGCGAGGCTTCTCTCGCTCAGTCAGGGGAGGAGAGCTACCAGCCTCCGAATCCTCAGCCCCAGATAGAGATGGCACGGTCAGTGACGGACGGGCTGGTTGGGTCTCTGCCAAAGCGGTAGGAATAGCGGCTGCGATGGCCGAGCGAAGCCAGGCCTGTAGGGCCGCAGGAAGAGGTGTTGCACATTCGTCAGCCATACTGCCAGTACTGTGTTTCTGAAAAACACAAATAGATAGAAATGAGCGGATGTTTATTGAAAAGAGAGGGGTTCACCCAGGCCCAACAGAACACAAAATCCGCAGGGGGTTTCGCCCCCGAGACCCAGGCAGGTATGATACAATAAAGGTGGATTGGGAACACCCTCAGTAACCACCAACCAAGGGGCCCTGGAAAGGGCACAATCAGGGTAGAGGGGGGTACCCTCAATCTCAAGGTAGAGGGGGATACCCTCAATATAAATAAGGGGTTCACCCAGGGTTCAGAGTGGGGCCAGTGCAGAGCATAAACACCTATGCATGGTGTATCCAGAACCCAGAAAGGCAGCTTTCATATCAATGAGGAGGGGTTCACCCCCATACAAAGCACGTGTCTTTTTTTTTTTTTTTTTTTAATTATTTATTTAATATTTAACCTGCTGAACAAACCCCAGCAAAAACGGAGGTAAAACAGAAGAGAGACGGCAAAAAACGATCTGACCAGCCTAAAACAGAGAACCACGTGGTGCAGAGGGGAAGAAATCCCCTCGCGCCACAAACAACCAAGGGATTTCTCGGCCGGTAAACTGCACCGCGCCGAGATGAAGGAGGCGCGCACGCGGCCGGTTTTCCAAGAAAACCGCCGCGTAACGCCGTACAGACGAGATGCCCGGCGAACCGCCGCTACAAACACCGAAGTGACGGTACCGCGAGCCGGAGAAACAAACCCGCCCCGCGAAAAATACGCGCACGCGGTCAGCCACGAAGGCAAGCCGCCGCGTGGCGCCGAGGAAGGAAAAGGAGAGCCGCCGGACCCGCGGCACGCAGGGAAATCAGCGGGGGGGGGGCGAGCAGGAGGAAAAAAGGCAGCCAGACCGCGCCAGAAGGGACCCGCGTGGAAGGCAGGGAGAAGACAAAACCAGGTAGGAGATAGAATAATACAGGCCCAACAAGGCCAAAGGAACAGTCCAAGAGACAATAGCAAAGGAAAACTGAAAATGACAGTGACGAATAGGAGTGAATGAAATAAATACCAAGAAATAAAATAAGAGAAAACTACTAAATCAGATAAAGAAAACGAAATAGACCAAATACCAATAATAAGAATTATGGTTCATAATTGGAAGGTGCTCACCTGGAGGTCAAGCAGCAAAGAAAGAGGAGGAGTTGCTGGACGCCTGGACTGTTATAGGGTCCTGTTCTTTCTGATTGGTTGTTGTTATTATTGTTGTTAACTCCTTTGCTGTTGGAGGTTTCAGTAAAGAAGGATAATGCAAAATACGAAGCCTCCTGTCTTGTGGTAAAATTCAGCATCTTTATTCGGTTTAGGTATCACCGAAATGTGGGCCAAGTTTGATTGCGAATCAAATGTCGCCCCGTTAGCCACAGAATTAAATAAAGTCACCAGGTGAGGTCCTAGAACCGCAAAGAACGTACGATAATAGTTAACGGTGAGACCATCCGGGCCCGGGCTCTTACCCGTAGGGGTTAATTTCAGTGCCTCAGAAATTTCTTCGCTAGTTATCGGGGTGTCAAGGGCGAGCCTAGCATCGGAGCCCAATTTGCAAGAAAGATGTCTGGCTAAATATTCGTCAATACGGCCTAAGAAAGCGGGGTCGGACTCGCCCCGAGAATTTAGATTGTACAGGGCCGAATAATAAGAATGGAAACAACGGGCAATGGCATGAGATTCGTAATGGATGACGCCATCGGAAGACTTAATTTTAGGAATATAGGAAGAGGCCCTCTGCGCCCGAAGGGCTCTCGCCAGTAACTTGCCTGGCTTGTCACCCAGCTCGTAGAACAGCTTTTTGGTCAATAAGAAGTGTCGTTTAGTGGTGGTGTCAAGGAGGGACGCCAGCTGGTCCCTAAGGGTACGAAGTTGAGGCAAGATTTCAGGGGCAAGCGTCAGCTTATGGGACTGTTCAAGGTGATGTATCTTCCTCATAAGCGCCAATAAGTTAGCCAAGCGCAACTTTTTGAGGGTGGCCCCTATCCGAATGAAGTGGCCCCGTATCACCGGTTTATGAGCTTCCCATAAAACCGGGAAAGCTAATTCGTCAGTAAGGTTATCCACAAAGTAATTACGTAAGTGCGTCGATAAATCCTCCATATGTGAAGGATTGTGAAGTAGGTCTAGGCGCACTATGGGTAAGTGTAAGCGAGAAGTGTATCGGTGCGTGGTCGCTGATAGATTGTATCCCTATGTCCGAGCCATGTAAGTGTAGTAGGTGATGGTGTGTAAGGAACAGGCTGTCAATTCTCGAATAACTATTATGAACAGAGGAGTAAAAGGGGTGCTGAGCCCTCCAAACATCCACCAGTTGATGGGTATGAAGGAGTCGTTTGACCTTCTTAATACTAGAAAAAGGGATATTTGACCTCTGGGAAGAGGAATCTCTCAAAGGATCCAGGACCATATTAAGATCGCCTCCAAAAATATTGACACCTTCCTGAAATCCCCCAAATTTGTTAAGCATGTGACACAAAAAAGGAACCTGACATCTATTCGGGGAATAAACATTGCCAAGAGTCACCTTCAAGGCCCCTATATAGCACTTGATAAATATAGCCCTACCATCAGGGTCCCTCCAGATGTCCAATAGCCGAAACGGAACGGATTTGTGAATAACAATCGCAACTCCTTTAGTCTTGGAGTCTGAGGCACTTGCAAAGAATGCGTGAGCATAACGTCTATCCACGAGACGGAATTCCGCGGGCGCTTTAAGTGTGTTTCCTGCAGAAATGCGATGTGTGTCCTGTGTGAGTGAAGTAGTTGAAGCAATGTAGAGCGCCGCTGCGGTTTGTTCAATCCCCTGACATTGAGGGAAGTAATTTTAATCACGTCAGGGACCATGGCCATGACAACCAGAAAGACCCTCGAAACACATTAACACCCACGGAGCATAAAAAGAAAAGAACAAAAACTAAGATCCTAACCATAGAACCACAAACAAAACAATAAACCAAAAACATGAGCACATATAACGACTCAGGATGCCTAGGCATCAAATAGTGAGCCGGTTGACCTAAAGAAAGGTCAAGAACCATTACTTTAGCCCCAGGACGGGGTAAAGCAAGTAGGCTCCGGGGGGGTAGAGCGACGAAGCCCTAAATGGAGAAACACTAGCAAGTGTTCCGAACACCGAGAGGGAATGGTAGAGCACAGCGCAAAAAGGCCTGAGAATAATAGACAGGAGCCGGTTGTGACATTTATCAAAGATAGGCTGACATGAGCACCATAGCGCAGGAACACGAGGGATACAGCAATATAAGCCCCCGGTCAGGGGTCAAAAGCGGTCCGTGCTAAATGTGCCAACCCGCGTCACGAAAGGGCCTAATGAGCCCTCACAGTCAAGGTAGCATAACAGGGCAAGATCCCTGATAGTGGGGAAAAAAAAAAAAAACGACATTCGGAAAATAAAAATAAAAAAAACAAAGAAAAACCCCCAAAACGGCGCAAAAATAAAACCCCATAACGGACGATTGAAAGAATAAACGGCACGGCGCAAAAACAAAACAATCAGGAATCAGTAGGATACCGGTCCCAGGAGTCGGTAGCATGGACACAGTCAGTCACATCCAACTGGAAAAACAAGTCCGGAGGCTGGATCAATGAAACTCTGGCCGGTCCGCTATGTCGAGAGAAACGATGCAGTTAATCATAGAAGCGGTGACCCACTACGACGAATCAAAAGGCTTTTGACGTTTCCTCCCTTGGGGCCTCAGGGACCAGGCCTTCGACGGGTAGGAGAGAATGGCAGGTGCCACGAAGGTAGATTCCCATTCCGTAACCTCACAGGGTGGAAGTCCCAGAGCTTCAATAAATGCGGGCACGTCACCCGCCTGCCGAATCAGATGTGTGGATGTTCCCCTCCGGACAATTAGGGCGAATGGAAACCCCCACTGGTAGGGAATCCCTGCATCGCGAAGGGCTTAAGTAACGGGCCGTAACAGGCGTCGGGCTTGCAATGTCAATGGGGAGAGATCCTGGAAGATGGCAATGACATTCGACTCCCATGAGAGAGAAGCGGCATCTCTGTAGCGTCGCATAATTTCTTCCTTGAGAGGATAATTTTGCATGCAACAGATGACGTCTCGCGGTGGAGCAGAGCCCGTTGGTTTCTGTCGTAGGGCCCTATGCGCCCTGTCAAACCCGATGACCGTATCTACGGGACGTTGGAGCACCTTATTAAAGATCGCTTGCAGGGTAGACATCAAGTCAGCATGAGGTACCGACTCCGGTATACCCCTCACACGAAGATTTTGGCGGCGACCTCTGTTGTCCAAGTCCTCCAATTTCCTCGTGAGATGGAGGAGAGTAGTGGATTGGTCTTTCAGCTGAGCAGTGAGCTGGTCGACCGTCTTACAAATTTTAGGGTGTTCATCCTCGAGTAGTGCCACGTGGTCGCCAATATGGCGGATGTCGTTTCGTATGTCCGCCAAACTCGCATGGATCCCCTGCGTAGCTCTAGAAATAATATCGGCAATGTCATCCTTTGTAGGCAAAGAGTCGAGCTTCTCCTGCCAATGTGGATTCGAGGAACGAAGGATGGACGGTTGCGGATCTCGAGAGTCGTCTACATCCGCATCGCTAATTGCACTAGCTGGCGAAGATGGAGGCCTGGGAGGTGAGTCGCGGGAATCGTGGTCCGAAGATGCCGCGAAGTAGGAGCGAACCGAGGCATGTGACGACTTGTCCCGGGAACCAGAAGGTTTAGGGGTACTGTTGGGTCTATTAGTTTTGCCCATGACTAAGTGAAACCGGTATACCGAAGCGTAAAATCGGGCCCGATGCGCTGGAGCTCTGGACTTAAGCGTCCATCTTGGTTGCCGGCTAGCCACGCCCCCTACCCATTGTAATTTTAGATACATTATATACCGCATTTTATAAGACAACCAAAATTTGAATATTAATTTAGAAAAAAAGAAAAAAACCTGAATATAAAACTATTTTTTGGGATACATAAATCTTTTATTATTCAAAATCAAAGACGTACTACGGGATATGCGGTAAATAAGTGCTACTCTTCAAAGCATTAGGAGGACTTACAGATTTATTTAACGAAAACAAACAAGAAAATATTGGCTTAATACATTGATTAAATAAATGACAGGGTATACCTATGACCATGACTTGGCTCATAGTAATTAGTGAGCTGGGATCCATTCATCTGCATCATTGGCTGCAGTACCCATAGTCCACCTGAAGGAGAGCTAAAAATATACTGGAGGGTATAGAGAGAGATTCTGGGGACTCCTTTATTTTGAATTGGCACCACCATCGCGTTAAAGGCAGCAGTCTTTCCTGGGTCAAAGGTCAATGCAAAGCTTTCCCTTCAACATAACAAAAATAAACTGTCTCTGCAGTCATGTAAACTTGATGTAAACATATTCAAAACCTTAAAAATCACCAATGAGGTAGGAGGGAGGTGTGATGACGTGAGACGCTCACGGGGTGGAGCGTTGGAGCGTGCGGGATGAACTTCAGGTGATGGCGTCCTGCGATCTGTCTCTCCGGTATGCCTGACGATCGTGCTGCGAACTCTCAGCGTGTGGCTAGCGTGCGGTTTCTTCCCCCGGCTTCCTTGAAGTTCTTCGGTGCAGCAACCCCGGGAGAATATCCTGAGGTGGGCAGCTACCGTTTGATGCTCTATATTGAAGGATTCGGCTATGCCGTTATGCTGGAAGCTGGAATGAGACCGAGAGAAATCTAATATTTGGCGGGGAAACGCGCTACAGATTCTTGATCCAGAGGAGCTGTGGCAGGTATCCGAGTGGGATCTTCAGAGTTCCTGGAAATCGCCAAAACTACTTTCTATTTATTTATTTATTAATTTATTATTTATTTTTTTGGATCAAGACTGGAATTATTTTTTGGAACCTGTCTATACTATAATCATGATGGTGGAGGACATTCTAATTTGGTAACAGATCAAGGGATATTTCCATTGGAAAAAGAAAAGGAAAAAGGAAAAAAATTATGTTTATATTAATATATTGAAAGTATTATAATCATGTTGGAAACAGACTTTATAACTTAATCATGTTGGAAAACAGACTTTATAATCTAATCAAGCTACACAGGAGTAAGAAAATTGATCCTTTTATATGAATTCAACTTTACCAATCATGCTATCAATCATGCTATCAATTATGTTATCAACCTATTATCTCTACACATGAATTCAGATTTGGAGGGAATTAATTGATTCAGTTTATCTCCACTACGTGATACGGCTTGCGTCTTCTAATCATGTTGAAATCTAATTTAAATTATTAATTATTATAATTATGTTGGAATAGGACAATTTAATTTAATCAAGCTTTGAAGGAGGTGAAATCTGATTTGTCTCTGTGACTCTAATCAACTAGTGGATCATGGTCTATACATAAATTATTGATTTTGGGTTCATATATTTTGATTCACATTTTGACACATACTTTACTAATGAATTTATAAAATTTTGATTATCACTCAATACTTGAACTGTGGTTATAAGAAGAAAAGAGAAAAAAGGAAAGGAAAAAAAAAAAAAAAAGGAAAGAGAAGAGAGAGAGAAAAAAAAAAAAGGGAAAAAAAAATAAATTTCGTCATAATCTTTATATTTGCTTATTTCGATATTTACAACAATAAAGAGGACACGATGGCGTCAAAAAGAGAGGATCCAAAATCAAAAAAAAGAGAAAAAAGAGATCTAGACCAAAAAAAAGAAAAAAAGATTTCTACGTTATTTTCACCCCAGGCTCATAGGAAAATGGAGGAATCTGTGTGCTTATCTGATTCCACTATTGATGAAATTGGAAGACACTCTTTAAGTCCTGCAGCACAATCTACTCAAATGATTACGAAAGAATATTTGCAATCATGTATGGAATCTCAGCTGAACTCATTTAAAGATGAACTCATGAAAGTGAACATGGAGTGGAAAAGTGAATTTAAAAAAACGCAAGAATGTTTGAATCTAATTATGCAAAAGAATGAGTTTCTTGAATTAGAGTTAAAATCAATTAAAGATGACCTTAACCATAAAGAGAACATCATAAGAAACCTGAAACAAAAGTTAAATGACGCCGAGGATCGCACACGCAGGAAGAACTTAAGGATACGTGGCATTTCGGAGGATATTAAACAGGACTCCATCAGAACGTATTTGAAAGAATTGTTCTTAGATATGGGCATCCATGATGTTGATAGAGACGATATGATTCAACGTGTACACAGAACGTTAAAACCAAAGAATCTTGCTGAAGGAAAACCCAGAGATATAATTATTCGTTTCTCAACTTTCTTTATACGACACAAAATATTACAGGCAGCAAGTAAATATTTTCCTGAAAGTAGATAAATTTCAAAATTTAATGTTCTTTCAAGATCTCTCTCTATTTACTAGACAAAAGAGATTTGAATTTAAAGAAGTGACCAAGATCTTGAGAGAGCAAAATATTAGACACTCATGGGGATTCCCAGTAAAATTGTTTATTATGTCCGCTCACCATCAACCAGTTAAGCTATCAACAGTTGATGAACCTAGGAGTTGGCTTAAAGGAAATGTAGTACATGGTTTGCAATAATAATCTTGTGGATGCGCGACTTCTGGGGGGGTGGGGGGTTTGTGTGTTATTTATACAAAATTATATAGGTGTAATCTCATATTATATGGGCTTTGAAGGAGTGTAGGAGGAATATTCACTTGTGCTATTATTAAACTACAGGTATTGGTGAATTAACGGATCTGAAGGGTATGTACATATGCAATAATGATATAACTTAATCCACACTTAGTTTTAAAAAAATGTTTTAATTAGATATAAAGCATTTCACCATTTGGAGTACGGTGTTTCTAATTTCACGATATATGCCACTTAACACATAATTATACTTATAACTTAAATTTTTTATATTTATACGGGAACTTATTTCCCTAAGATATTTTTATTGATCACTTAGGATTAATTTTGGCATAGATAAGATTAATATGATTAACTGCTAAATACACTTTTTTTTTTTTTTTCTTTCCTTTCCCCCCCATGGCCTATTTATTATTCTTTCCTTAAAATAGATTAGCTCCCGTATAGCTCCTCAACAAGGTGGAGTTACTATGTCCTCGGAGATTGTTGGGATTTTTCTCCGATGTTTGGATAGTATTTGGGTTTCCATTAATTTTTGTAAATTGTGCTATTTGTGTGTGGATGTAGGATGTATGGATTGTGAGGGTGTCAAGCCTTATCAGGTTTATGTTAGTTATAATAACTATCTGAAACATGGAAGATCTATTTAAGATTATTTCGTTGAATGTTCAAGGTTTAAATCTGCCTTATAAAAGATATTCGCTATATATAAATATAAATAATCATCATATAGACGTATGTTGCGTTCAAGAAACACATTTGAAAAATGCAGATATCTACAGACTGAACAATAAAAGATATACGGTGCTTGAACATTCATCGTTACCTAGCAGGAAAAAGCGAGGTGTAGCTATCCTAATCTCAAATAAAATTAAAGTTGAGTTGATCTATGAGCAGAAGGATTCTCACGCTAGATATGCTTTTATAGTGTGTAAACTAGACGAGAGATTATTTTCTATTTTGAATATATATGCACCTAATCATAAACAGAACCATTTCTTAAACGGCACACTACAAAAAATTCATAAATATACTCAGGGAACCTTTTTGTGTATGGGGGACTTTAATTGTGCTCCTGACGCAATATTGGACACTACCAGTCCCCGAGGTAGAACTCCTAACAGAAATCAAGTTAATCTATCTAATGCTTTTAGTATTACTCTAAATATAAACTCTATGACATTTGGAGGACGTTGAGACCGGCAGATAAAGATTATACCTTTTTTTCAGGTCGACATAAGACCTTTTCACGTATAGATCTTATATTAACTACAGCGAACGTGATTTCAGATTGTAAGCGCATTAGTATAGGAAATGCAGCCTGGACAGATCATGATCCAGTTTGTCTGGAAATAGAAAAGAAATTTCATTTAACCTCACGCCCTTGGAGGATAAATGAATCATTATTAGGCTGTAAGGATTCTCTTGATTTCATTTCCCAGACGACCACACAGTTTTTTTGTGAGAATTTGACGCATAATGTGAGTCTGGGTAATATCTGGTGCGCTTATAAATGTGTCTTGAGAGGATATTTAATTAAAAAAGATGCATATAATAGGAAAAAAGGAAAAGAAAAACTGTCTGATCTATATATCTCATTGAGTAATTTAAAAAGGAAGTGCGGTCAATCTCACGGAGAACAAGATATTATGAATATGATTAAAATTAAAAAAGAAATTGAGGACCGTTTAATAAGTAAAGCAAATTATAATTTGATTAAGTTAAAGCAAAAATTCTACTACGCTGGGAACCGGGCAGAGAAACAGCTTACCAACCAATTAAAAAATAGAAATTTAAAAAACCGAATTCTTAAACTTATAGATGGGGATAAATATATTTTTAGTCCTGATAATATTGGGACATCTTTTGGTAAGTTTTATACATCCCTGTATAATATTGTAGGCCAAGCCCAAGATGACGTACAGATGAGACAATATCTGCAGGACTCCAGATTGCCGAAGTTGTCTGATACATTGATAGAACAATTGGACGCTCCTTTTTTGGAGAGTGAAGTAAATGCAGCGATAAAAAAACTAAAAGTACGTAAAGCTCCTGGTCCTGACGGATATACAGCACTGTTTTATAAAAAAAACTGTCCAAATTGATAGTTCCGCACCTATCAAGTATGTTCAACGAAATCAGCGCAAATAAGTCCTTTCCTAATGGCATGTTGGAGGCTATTATTCTTCCTATACCTAAAGCTGGGAAAGAGTGCATGAAAGTGTCCGATTATAGGCCAATCTCTTTGATTAATTTGGATACTAAAATATACTCAATACTAGCTGCCCGTTTAAAACCATTGTGTCCACAGTTAATTTGTAGAGATCAGTCTGGCTTTATAAAAGGAAGACAATCTAGTGATAATGTCCGTAAGATTATTGACATAGTAGAATATGTAACTACTCATGAAATTCCATCAATCCTCTTGGCTTCGGACGCGGAAAAGGCCTTTGACCGGGTTAACTGGACCTTCTTAGAACAGACATTGAGGTCTTATGGCTTCGGTGAAGGCTTTATTCGAGCTGTTATGGCGTTGTATACAACACCAACCGCAATGGTAGTTGGCCAAGGCTTTAAATCGGAACGCTTTAGATTAAATAACGGGACTCGACAAGGTTGCCCATTGGCACCTTTGCTATATATTCTCACATTAGAACCATTAGCTTCGAGAATTAGACTCAATAAAAGCATTAAAGGAATAAGAATTGGTGATTTGGAAAATAAACTTTGTCTATATGCGGATGACATATTATTATCTCTGTATGATCCATTAAATTCAGTTGATCATTTGATGGCCAAAATTAATTTATTCAGCAGCTTCTCGAATTATAAATTTAATATCACAAAAACACAAGCTGTAATGATGAATATCTCGGCTTCATCTAAAACTAGTATTGAGGAATCCTTCGAATTCTCTTGGGCGACCGATAAGATTGACTACCTGGGGGTTGTAATCCCTATCAAGATTTCGGAAATTATAGAAGTTAACTTTAGTAAATTACGAGATGAATTGATTAAGCAAATTAAAGAGTGGAAAGGCCTTTTTATCTCTTGGCTTGGTAGAATGAATGTCATTAGATCTTATATAGTCCCCAAATGGTTATATCTTCTTCAAATGATTCCGGTCAGGCTCCCGTTGTTATGGTCTATGGTTTTTCAGAAAAATATCGATAATTTTATTTGGGCGGGTAAGAGAGCCAGAATAGCACGGAAAACACTAGCAGCGAGTAAAAGCAAAGGAGGACTTAATGTTCCATCGCTAATGAGATATGCCCAAGCAAGTATGCTCTCACATATCTTGAAATTACAATATAAAAATAACAATAATGTAGATTGGTTTGTGATTGAGCAAGAGCTGACAGGCTTCTCAAATCTGGAATGCATACTCTGGCTACATCACTTTAAGCTTAAATCAATTAGAAATAACCTACCAATTACTCTCCATAGTTCTATGGAGTTTTGGGAGTATATTAAGCCTCGATTAGGCCTCCGTAATAAAAATAGTTTCAACAGCTCCGCTTGAAACTCTCCAGTATAATATCTCCCAATTAAATTTGAGAAACTGGACCAACTATAGGAATAAAAGGATTATAGATATTTTGATGCAGGATAAAACAAAAACGTTCTCTCAGCTCTCAGAGGAATTTGAATTTGGCAATCTGGAGTCCTTTAATGTCTTTAGGATAACTTTTTATGTTAGATCTCATTTGTATGTGCAGTCTTCATCTATTTTGAGTCAAAAGATCTGCGATCTGTTTTCCACAGAAATTATTCTAAAAAGCCTAAAAAAGTGGTATATACTGCTTGAAGAAATAGAAACTCCCCTTGTTCATATTGCATTAAAATCATGGCAATCAGACTTAAAGTATCTGATAGATTTAAATATATGGATTGGTAGTTTTTTAGAAATTAATAAAATTTCGCATTGCCTCAACATGATTGAACTGCATTACAAGATAATGTGGAGATGGTATATAACCCCGGTGAAACAGTGTAAATTTAATTATAATGCGTCCCCTCTTTGTTGGAGATGCTGTTCCTCTTTAGGATCATTCTCCCATATCTGGTGGTGTAATATTGTCAAAAACTGCAGACACTCAGAGATGACCTTTAACAGCAACTTTCTTTATTTTGTTTCTTAACACCACCATATTCCTCCTTCCATGCCCCAGCTCCCAGCAAGCTAATCCCACACTTCCTGTTCCTGTCCAGAGTCCTCTTCCCTTAAAGGGAAAGAGATGCTTACTGTATGTTACATCACCCCCTTTTTTTAAAAAAACAAAAAACAAAAAAAACTTTTGAAACATAAACATTACAACATTACGATTATTGGAAGGTTAATAATCCCCAAATAGGATTTAAATTATCATTACTATGCCTCCTCAATTAATCTTGATGGGGCTCTTCTTTCCCTCACAGGATAGCGTCTTGTATGGCTGAGACCATCGTTTTCCAATGAACTATTTATGTCCTTTGGAGCATTACTGTGTGCAGTAACAGCTTCGCCGGTCTGATGTGGTTCAACAACATTTGCTGTAGGTATAGTTTTGAAGTGTGAAGCATTTCTAGTTATGGAGTGTCCATCTCGCTCCGCTGTAACCATGCTTCCTTTTCTGGCAGTTACATAGTATTCTGCTGGGTCATACACTGGAGTCGTCTTATTATGCGGCCTTTGACGTACAACAACTTTATCACCCCTGTGAAGAGAAGATGGCTGGGCATGACGTCTCTTGTCTGCATACCGTTTCATTTTCTCCTTGTTATGCATATCTGTTGATCTTACAGTAGATTTATCTGGTAGTGTATGTGTAGCCACATCAGGAATACGAATGCGAGGGGTTCTGTTAAAAAGTAGTTGTGCAGGAGCAGCATTAGTTGTTGAATGTGGTACATTTCTGTAGTTGCGCAGGAATCTGTACAGTGCCTGCTTCAATGGTATATGCTCCAAATGAGCTGCTTTAATTCTCTTCCCTAACGTGCGCATAAATCTTTCTACGATTCCATTTGCTTGTGGCCAGCAGGGTGTTATCTTTCTGTGAGTGAATCCAAGATATTCTGAAAATTGTACAAACGTATGGCTATTAAATGGAGGCCCATTATCCGTTTTGACTACTCTTGGAATGCCAAATGATGAGAAAATATTGTCTAACTCCGGTATGATACTAGAAGCTGAGGTTGACGTGATGAATGCAATTGCAGGAAATCTTGAATATTCATCAATAGTCACCAAAATGTATTGACCATTAGGCAGCGGCCCATAGATATCAACTGCAATTTCCTCCCAGACAGTTTTAGGTAGAGGAGACATTTGTAAAGGTTCCGACTTTGAGGAATGGGTAACTAGCTGACATGTGGAGCAATGTTTTATAGTGTTTTCAACCAATTGATCCATGCTTGGAAACCATACTTTTTCCCGGAGAAGTTTTTTTGTACCCACAATTCCCAGATGGCCTTCATGAGCAATTTGTATCACTAAGTGGCGTAAAGCCTTAGGAACAACCAGCTTGGTGCCTCGGAGAATGAGACGCTCCTCTGTGACTGACAGCTCTGCCCTTACATTGGAGAATGATTTCAGTTCCTTGAGATTTATTTCAGGATCTGGAAATTTTGTTCTTTGAATTTCATGCCATTTTCCGTTCTGTAAGATGTGGATTAAGGCACACAGTGTCTTATCATTTGTAGTCGCCGCCACAAACTGAGCAGCTGAAAGTGCCTTTGGTATTGCATGAGTTGTGACAAAGTTGATATAGTCTTCAGTAGACCAATGAGTAGGTTGATTCACTTCTGTGGGATGTCTTGAAATGTAGTCAGCTGGATTGCTGTATTTTCCAGGTCTATGAACAATTTTGTAATTATAGCCTTGTAGTCGCAGACCCCACCGTTCAATCCTTGCAGGCATTTTGGCTCGTGGATTTCCAAAAATGGTAAGTAAAGCCTGGTGGTCTGTTACAATGGTGAAAGGAGCTCCATAGAGAAACAGATGAAAATGCTCACATCCCCAGACAACTGCTAAGCTTTCTTTTTCAGGCTGAGAATATTTTTTTTCTGTGCTAGTTAAGCTTTTACTGGCATAGGAAATAATGAATGGATCAGACTTGTTAGCTTTATATTGCACTAGGATAGCTCCCAGTCCCACTGGACTTGCATCCACAATCAATTCAGTGCGTAAATCTGGATCAAAATAAGCCATTGTTGTTGTCGAACAGAGTTCACTTTTAATAGCATCAAAAGAGACTTGGCATTCTGGAGACCATTTGAATTCACAGCTCTGTTTGGTGAGTTCTCGTAATGGTGCACTAATTGTGGAAAAGTTTGCAATGTATCTAGCACAGTAGCTGGACATGCCAAGAAAGGAACGAACTTCACTGACATTCTGAGGAACTGAGGCCATTTTGATTGCCTGTACCTTATTTGGATCAGGCTGCATTCCAGCTGCCGAGAAGATGTGACCATAGAACTCCAAGGAAGTTTTGTTAAATTCACATTTCTGTTTATTCAAGGTAAGACCCTGAGATGATAAACACTCAAAAACAGCACGTAATGCACAATTGTGTTCAACCTGGGTTCTACCAAATACTAGAATGTCATCACTGTAGTTGAAAACATTGGGAATATGATGAATTACATTCCTTATAGCATCTTGAAAGATTTCTGCAGCAGAACAAACCCCAAATGTTAACCGTTTATATCTTCTGAGGCCTAAATGTGTAGAGAATGTTGTCAGGTATCTGGATTCCGGGCTCAATTCCAGCTGATGGTAACCCTTATTAAGGTCCAGTCTTGAAAATACAGTTGCGCCATTTAGCAGATGGATAATGTCATTTATTGTGGGAGAGATGTGTCTTTCCCGCTGAATGGCAACGTTTGGAAGGCGCATGTCAACACAAAGTCTCACCTTGTCAGGAAATTTTGGTTTTGGAACTACCACAATTGGAGAAACCCATGGAGTGGGACCAGTGACACATTCAATGATGTCTTGCTCTTCTAAACTTTGGAGTTCTTCTTCTACTTTTTGTCTCAGATGAAATGGAATTCGCCGATGAGCTTGTGCAACTGGGCGAATGTTCTCATCCACATGAAGATGTACCTGAAAGTCTTTCAATTTTCCAAGGCCACTGAACAAAGAAGAAAATTCATTTAGCATATGTTGTACATCCTTGTCATCGGGATCAACTATCGTATGAACGATCTGGATGAGACCCAGGTTCATGGCGGTATGGTAACTAAGAAGACAGCCTCCAGATCCTTGTAAGATGTAAAAATTTGTCCTCTGACTTTTATCCTTGTAACTAATGTCAGCATCAAATTTTCCCATGGTAGGTAGTGGGGTTTGTGAACCGTATGGGAAGATTTTAGTGTGAACACTTTCTAGAACAGGCTTCAATTTCAATAGTTCATATGTGTCACTGTCTAAGATATTCACTGATGCTCCAGTGTCAATAGTAAATGCAATGTCAGTGCTGAATAAAGTGAGTGTAACACTAGGAGACTGTGCAGATTTACCAGTGGAAGTAATGAAAACATAGTCACCCGTCGTGGTGGAAATCTCCTCTGCCTCTTCATGCAACATTTGCACATTAGCTTTGTGTGCTGAGCTGAACGAAGTCTTGGTATTTGTTGATTTGCAGACAGCAGCAAAATGGTTCTCCTTCCCACATTTACTGCATGTTTGGCCTAAAGCTGGACATTTATTTATATGAGGAAAGTTCTTCCCACATCTGTAACATGTTTTATTCCGTTTTGTGCGGATGTCAGGTGTAATTTTATGTCGCATCTGATGCACATGTGAATCAGGTTCCTTTTCTATTGAAGCTGCTTGATAATCTGCAATTTCTATGGCACGAGCCATTTTAAGAAGGTCAGGCAGAGTATAGTCTTGCTGTAATGCTTTGCGGCGTATAGTAGATGATGTGCAAGATACAATAACTTGTGTGATAATTTCATCATCAACATCAGCAAAAGCACATCCTTGGGCCAGGTCTTTTAAGCGTGTGACATATGTGTCCATGGATTCTTCTGGAAGTTGCTTAGTAATCCTAAATTTGTATCTCTCATATCTGATGTTCTGTCTAGGGTTGAAATAATCTGTTAAGGCTTTGGAGCAGCCACAGTATGTATCAGTATCTGCAGCAGATAGTGTGCTGAATATGTCATATACCTCTGTGCCAGCATAGTGTAGCAATAAAGCTCTTTTTCTTTTATCATCTTTTATGTCCATAGCATCCAGAAAGTTGTCAAATCTAGTAAGCCATTTCTTCCAGTTATGAGCCAGGTTATTAACATCAGTTGTATCAAACTTTGGGAACATGTGCAGGGAATCTGCCATTTTAGCTGTGCTCACCAGTGTGCAGCAGAATAGTGTCTGTGTGCAGCAGGTCTCCAATTCTTCTCCTCGTCGCCAATTGTAATATTGTCAAAAACTGCAGACACTCAGAGATGACCTTTAACAGCAACTTTCTTTATTTTGTTTCTTAACACCACCATATTCCTCCTTCCATGCCCCAGCTCCCAGCAAGCTAATCCCACACTTCCTGTTCCTGTCCAGAGTCCTCTTCCCTTAAAGGGAAAGAGATGCTTACTGTATGTTACAGGTGGGAATGCCCACAGATCCAAAGTATCTGGCAAGATATATTTAAGCTCATGTCTGATACTTTAAATCAAGATATAGCACCTACTATGCGAAGAGCCCTACTACATTTTGATCTGAATGGATTTCGATTTAACCAAAGGGCTTTTATAGTACAATGCTTGCTAGCCATGAAGATAATTTTAGCTAGACAATGGCTACAATCATTATCTATTTCTTTGGATCATGTGGTGAATCAAATCAGCCATCAATGTTTGATGGAACGTGGCTTTTTTCTATCTCACCAGTGTTTACAGAAATTCCATAACATCTGGAGACCGTGGCTGACTCGGCACCCTGGTATTCTCCCATGATAGTAAATTCATAACATAACGTATAAATATACTGATTATATCAACTTGGCTTGACAGTTTGAATGACAGTTTGAATGAATCGTATGGATGGTTTGTTGGTGTTTCTTTTTTTTTTTTTTTTTTCTCTTTCTTGTTTTTTTGTTTTTCATCCTTTTCTTGTTGTGGGGTATAGACTGGGAAGATTTGCTGTAATCCCGATCTAATTGTGTTTTATATGGCAATTTTAGACGCATCAATAACTTATATATACATATATACAAAGTGGAAATACTTGTTGTTCCATTCTCTGTTAGTGGAATGATGAATATCTGCATACATATGCTGCTATATTTATAAGTGGAATGATGATTATATGTATACATATGCTGCTATATTTATTATCGGCACTTTCTGCTTATTTATATGTCTTTCTTTATATTGTATGTGATGTGGTCTAATTAAAAAAAAAATAAAAAAAAAAAATCACCAATGAGAATCAATACAGTTTCAGTAAATCTTTTTTTTTAATTAAATAATAAAACATGATTACAGAACAATAGTACAGGTAATTGAAAATCTTGGAAGAGTATAAATATGTTAACTTATACATATTTTCAAGAAAAGCATGGTATCTGTAGTAGGTTCACTCATCATAACAATTACAATTACAAAATTTTAGATATGCCGGGATATTCGACGTTTTATCCCCAAGCCTAACACATCAAAGAGAAGAAAAAAGGAAAAGGCATCTACATTCATACCACATACACACTTTGTAGAGCTCGAATCTGATAATATTTGATTTAATATGTATTGCCATAGTTAATTGGAAACTTGGCAGTGCAGGACTTCCAGATTGTGTTAAATTTATGGAGTCTCTAATGTGCTTGAAAATACCCGTGTTCCATTAAACATTGATTTTATTTGATTAATCACGTTCTCTATATTTATTGTTGACGTTTGTTGCCAATTCCTTGCTATAATTATCTTCATAGCCAATAAACACAAGTGAAGAAGTGCTTTGTCTGGGGATGTCTTTATTAGTAAGATCTGAAATTAACTCAAACACTTCACGCCAGGTCTGTGTAATTTTACTGCAGTCCCTCCAGATATGTCTAAATGTGCCTTGTACCAGATTACATCTCCAACACATGGGAGATGAATTCTGTTTAATTTTGGCTAGTCTGACAGGAATTAAATACCATTGAAGCATAATTTAGTGGTGCAGTTCTTACATATTTAAGCAATGGGAGGCTCTGTTTATTCCCACTAAGCTATTTATCCATTGTTTTTGGTCAACTTGAATGCAGAGGTCTTGTTGCCAGGAAGTCAAGGCGTTAATACGTAATGGGGTTTCAATTTCCTCCAATATAGTATAGCAACTCTTCAGACCTTTAGTAACTATCTCTCGAGAGAACAATTCATTAATCTGTACGCAGAGGTCCTCTACGTATAGATGCTTATTTAAATAATGCTTAATCCTTAATAAATTAAAAGACTCCAAATTATTAAAATTAAAATCCTCATAGATTTGAAAAAATGGTTTCATTTTATTTTCAATCAGTATATCTTTAACTCTTTTATTTCTAAGGTTGCACCATTTTCTAAGATTTAGATGAGAAATATTATTATGTTGTATTTCTAGCAGGGCTAATGGGATAATTTTATTTCTGAATCCTATTCGATGTTTAAAAGAGTACCAGAATTCCACTGAACTTTTGAGAGAAATGGGAAGAGATTTTGATATTATGTGAAACCTATCCTGATGCAGCCGTAGAAGGCATTCCAGATTAGACATTCCTGTCAGTTCTTGTTCTATACGAAACCAATCTTCGTTGGTGCTATGCTTATATTGGATCTTTAGAGTGTGTAAGAGCAAACTGGCCTGTACGTATCTCCCCAAACAGGGACACGTTTGCATAAAGGATTTTCCTGGAGATTCTAGGTTTTTGTCTGTCCAGACACATTTTTCAATATTTTTTTGGAATATTTGTATCCAATAATTCGGAAGGCTAATAGGTATCATTCTTAACATATATAGCCATTTGGGAATTTTATAGCGTGACAGGAGGCTCATATTTTGCATATCTTCCTTTACTTGGACCTCACAGCCGCAAAGGAGAAAAAACAATGTAAACAAATAACCAATCAGAGACAGTCCTAGCATATATAAGTCCCATTCAGCAAGACTTCCTCCTCTTCCTTTGCTGCTCCTCACGCAGGTCAGTCACATTTCTCTCATTTGTCTAGTGGGTGATCTTTGCGTGCTGTTTTGTCTTCTGAGACATTTGCTACCCATTTTTCTCATGCACTGGTATTATTTCATTTTTATTATTAAAATTATTATTATTTATTATATATACATCTATGTCTAAACATATGTTTCATTTAGAACTTTCTCCCTCCCCTTTAAAGTTTTTTTCCCCTAGTTTACCTTCATACTTTTTCCTCTGACTTCCCTGCTTCTGTCCAGGGCTCTCACCTGGATCTCGCGACCGCCATCTTTAATCTCGCGATTTTTCGGCGGCCATCTTGGACCTTTTGGTCCGTTTTTTACAAGTTTTCAATTCTGTTTTTTTCGTTTTTGGTATAGCGTTTGGGGTTGGGAGAGCACTAGCTTTCCCATCAAGTTAATGTTTTCCACCTAGCTTGTTCCTTTGCTAATTTCGGAATTTGCGGTGGCCATCTTGGTGGGGGCATAGTGCCTTTTATATAAATACGTTTTTCCTTCCTGCGTTTTTCTGTGGTGTTTTAGTGTTGGTGGTCTTATAGCTACATATAGTCTTTATTTCAGGTGAGCCCTGAGATTAATCTGTGCCATTAATTCCATAAATCCTTCTCCTGTGAGTGAGCCTCACAACTTTAACCCCTGCTTTCAGATTTGGGAATTTAGATAATTATCCCTAATACATTTATTCTTGCCTCTATATTACATTTGAAAAATCCATCATGGCTGATACAGCTTCTGGCTCTAATGCCCCCCTGCTGATATCCAAGCCTGGATTCAGGTGGCAATTAAAGAGGCTCTGGCCAATTTAACCCCGGCCCAGCCGTCGTCCACCATCCCTCAGGCTCTGATTCAGAGAGCTCTGCAGGGTCCCCACCTCCCAAAAGACCTTGGAAAGGATCTAGCGCTCATGCCAATAAAGGCAAAGGTCCGGCTAAACGTGCCAAACGCCACGCAGATCATGCTTCAGCAGGACCTTCCACATTAGCAAACCCTTCGGGGGATGCACCTGATTATACACCTCCCTCGGGAGATGCCCGTGATTACTCCTCTGACGAGGACTCAAATTTTCAGTTGGAACTTGGTTCAGGTGAGCCCTTAACCAGTTCAGAGGCTGCATTGCAATGCGCAGACCCTTCGGAAGCAGCCCTATCTTACACCCCTCAGGGTGAAACCCTATTTGACCCCCGTTTTATTCGCCACCCTAGGTCGGCTGAGTGGACACCACTAGACCATATAGCCCACTATTTGCAGGTCTGGATGCGCAAAGCCTTAGATAAAGAGGTGCGTAATAAACTTGGTCAAATACATGAACAAAAAGGGTAGAGACCCACATAGGGGTTTGGAGAAGGGTCTGAAATCAGCACAGGATAAATTATTAGATGTTTCTGGTCCTATGACTCAGATTTTTGTGCTGGCTGATGAGGCAACAGCCCAAAATTCTCCCCTTGACCCAGGGCTAATCAAAGATTGGGTACAGCGGGGGTTATGCCTGTTAGGCAACGCCAACGCGGCAATTTCAGCCAAACGCCGCAAGGCAGCGCTGCTTAGAATTGACCCCCGGCTGGCCAATATGGCTGATAAAGAACTTGGTCCCAAAGCCGATGGCACATTATTTGGGGATCCCTTTATCTCTGAGTTACGCAAACATGCGAGTAATTACACCACAATCAATAAGGTCGAGACTTCTATTAAGAAACTATTTCAAGCACAAGGTGTTTTTCACCAGGCTGGCAAACAGCGAGCCCGTGCTGCCAGCCGTGGAACCTTCACTGGCCCTAGATACGGCTACAGTCCGGTTTCCACACCCTAATATAATCCCACCTTTCAGACTCCGTTTCCCGCTTCCAGAGGGTTCCAGAGAGGTCGTGGCAGAGGTGGACGTGGACGAACAAGATTTTCATCTGGTAAGTCCTCCAATACTATCTTCTTTCCTTCCTCCCGTGCCCCCTGCGGCTCGTCTCGCATTCTTTTCCCACTGTTGGCACCTCATTATCTCAGACAATTGGGTCCTCCAGATGATACAGGGTTTTTCCATAGACTTTGTGTCCGCCCCGTCTCAGGCCCACCACCCCGCCCCCTTAGTTGTCAATTGAGAGACAAAAAGTTTCATCGACCAAGAAATAGCACTTCTCAAAGACAAAGGTGCAATCCAAAGGTCAACTGGCCCCCAGGGTTTTATCAGCAACATATTCCTTGTTCGCAAAAAATCAGGGGAAAATCGTCCAGTCATAAATTTGAAATTCCTAAACGAATATGTGGTTTACTGTCACTTCATGGAAGGGATTCATATGCTTCGAGACCTTCTAAGAGAAGGCGACTGGTTTACCAGACTGGACCTAAAGGATGGGTACCTTACAGTACCGATCCACCCAGACTGCCGACAGTTTCTTCAGTTCATATGGAATTCCCAACTGTGGCAATTCACTTGCCTTCCGTTCGGTTTGAGCTCAGCTCCGTGGTGCTTCACCAAGCTAATGAAGCCTGTCATGGCCTTCTTTCGAGCTCGGGGTGTTCGTTCGATCATCTACCTCGACGACATCTTGCTCTTCCACTCAGACCCGAGACGACTGCGGTTTCAAACAACCTGGGTTATCGGCTGGCTTCAGGCTTTGGGGTTCATTGTGAACCTCCAGAAGTCGGTCATCGCCCCGACATAGTTGATTACTTTTCTGGGCTTCGAGATAGATTCGATCAATTCGCTTCTCAAGCTCCCTTCTTCCAAAATAGCGAACATCAAAAAAGAGATCAGGAAAATTATTCGTCTGGAATACATCTCCTTGAGACACCTTGCAAGAATAGTAGGCCTCTTATCCTCTTCTATTCAAGCAATTTTTCCGGGCCCCCTTTACTATCGGGCCATGCAACGCCTAAAAGCCAGACATCTTCGGGCTCTCCAATCTTATGATCAATTGGTTCCCCTCCAGTCAGATGTGCGTCTGTAACTCAATTGGTGGCTCAAGCACATGGAGGCATGGAATGGCACAGCCATTTTCGGAACCAGACCAGACTTTGTCTTGGAATCAGACGCCAGTCTGTGGGGCTGGGGCGCCTCTTGCGCAGATTCCGCAACCGGAGGCCGCTGGTAACGGGACAAGCGTCACTTACACATCAATTGCTTGGAACTTATAGCTGGATCTTTTGCGGTCCGCAGTTTTTCCAAGGACCTTTCTCATTGTTCCATTTTACTGCGCATGGACAATGTGTCCCCGGTGCGCTATATCAACCGTCTCGGTGGAGCTCGGTCGGAGCATCTATCCAATCTGACCAGGGACCTCTTTCAGTTCTGTCTTCACAGGCAAATCTCTCTGTCAGCGGAGTACCTTCCGGGAGCGAGCAACTTGACAGCGGATTGGTTCTCCCGATCCTGGAGAGATGCCAGCGACTGGATGTTAGACAGGCATGTTTTCTCGAGGATCGCTCTTCGTCGGGGTCCACTCTCAGTGGATCTCTTTGCGTCCAGATGGAACTTCCAACTTCCATCCTTCTTCAGTTGGCTCCCGGATCCGGAATCAACAGCGACGGACGCTTTCTCTCAGACCTGGCCTCAGGCAGGTTCTTATGCGTTCCCTCCCTTTTCAATGGTCTCTCGCGTGATCCACCAAGTGCGAGGACAGGTGATTTCCCTTGTGTTAGTTTCGCCCCTGTGGCCAGCTCAACCCTGGTTCCCGGCTCTCTTGGAAATGTCCTACAGGGATCCTCTCATCCTTCCGTGGATTACTTTTCTCCTTCGAGACCCGGAGGACTCCCCAGACCCTCTGGTGGTCGATCATCGTCTTTCTCTGGTGGCGTGGTCGATTTCAGGGGCTCCTGGAATCTACCAGGCCTATCAGACTCAGCTAGAGACCTACTCTACGAATCCTGGGCTCCCGGTACTAGACGCGCCTACTCCACCGCTTGGAACAAGTGGAGTAGCTGGTGTATGGCTCAACAAGGTGATCCCTTTACAGCCCCTGTGACGGACGTTATCAACTTTTTGTCGGCACTTTTTTCCCAAGGAAAATCCTACCGTACCATCAACGTGTCCCACTCCGCTATCTCAGCTGCTCACGTTCCCATATCAGGTCTTCCGATCGGTAGGGACCCCTTGATTTGCCGTCTTTTGCGAGGGATGCGTCTTTCTAGATCCCCTGCCCCTCGGTATTCCCATTTCTGGGACGTCTCCCTGGTGCTAAACTTGTTCAAGTCCTGGGCGGATAATTCGGAACTTTCGATGCGGCACTTATCCGCTAAACTTACCACTCTATTGTGTTTGGTTTCATTTCGCAGAGTTTCCGATGTCCGGGCGTTGGATTTTAATTTGTTGACTTTTTCTCCGGAAGGCGCTTGTTTTCAAATTTCGCGTCCTACTAAGTCACTTTCGAGTTCCGTCTCATACCCTTTTTTCCCTTCAGAACCCCTTCTCTGCGTTGTTCGTTGTCTTCAAGCTTATTTTGATAGAACTGCTGTTCACCTAGTTTTAAGGGCACCCCAACTGTTAATTTCTTATGCAAGTCCGTATCGCCCGGTCTCTTCGCCCACCTTAGCTCGGTGGATCTGTTGGGTTCTCTCTCTTGCAGGAGTGGACCCTCTGTTTGGTGCTCATTCGGTTAGAGGTGCCACAGCCACTCAGGCTTTCCAGATGGGCAGTTCGTTGCAAGATATCATGTGTGCGGCCGATTGGTCCAGGGAATCTACCTTTCAACGTTTCTATTGTCACCCAGTTGATCATGCGGCGGATTCTCTTTTTTCTCAGCATTAAAAAATGCAAAACATGAGCCTCCTGTCACGCTATAAAATTGGGGATTATTCTAGCTCCATAATTCCATATGGACAATGACATTACGGAATCGATGAACCCTTACCCAAACCCATAACAACGTAATGACTCCTCAAGAAAGGTCCAGTCGACTCTATCAAAAGCCTTTTCGACGTCCAGGAACACAGTAGGAATCTTATATAAGGATACATATTCCACAAGGTCAATTATTTTACGCGTGTTGTCGTTAGATTGTCTACCCTTAATGAAGCCTGTTTGGTCCTTATGGATTAACTAGGGGGCTAATTAACTTTAAGCGTTCAGCTAGGATGACAGAGTATATTTTTGTATCAACATTAATTAGAGAAATCAGCCTATAGTTAGCCATGTTTGTACCATCTTTCCCAGGTTTAGAGATTGGGAGAATAGATGCCTCTAGCATGCCATTAGGAAAGGCCTTGTGTTTTTAATGTGATTAAATATGTTTGTTAATTGAGGAGATAACAATTTAATACATTTTTTATAGAATAAAGCTGTAAAGCCGTCAGGTCCGGAAGCCTTGTTCGATTTCATTGATTTTATCGCTTTCCATCGTCTGTAAAAGGATTATATAGCTGTTCAGCAAGTTCCTTTGATATTTTTGGCAGTTTAGATTCTAATAGGTATTTATTATTATTATGCTTTATTTATATAGCGCCAACAGTTTACGCAGCGCTTATTTCCTAATATGTTCCCTGTCCTGATTTTGATCAGAGATGTTATACAGAGTTGAATAGAAATCGCCAAAGGCATTCCCTATCTTTTCCGGGCTGTACAAATGGTTATTGCCATTACTGGTATACATTTTTACAAGGGACATAACATATAGTGTTCTTACTTTGTGCTTGGGCCTGCCCAGAGAACAGGAGTACTAAATAAAGCACCAAAAGAGGGGTTAACCTCATGGTTGGTACTGGTGTCTCTCTGCTTAGTAAGTAGTCTTGATGTCTCTTCACACAGAAGGTGTGTAAAGATACACAAAATAGCACATGGGGCAGAACGACCAGATCTGGAAAAAAATTTTGGTTCTGAAATAGCAAAACGCTACTTGTTCTTATTGCCCAATAACTTGCAGAAAAAAATAAAAAAACATACTTGGAAGGTTTTTTCATTAGCTTTTTTGGATGAGTAAAAGACTTTTCAAATAAAAGTGAGAAAAAGTATTTTTTTTCAATTTGACCATCATATTTTTTTTTTTATATAGGAAATTAGATGATATGCTCAAAATAATTACATCTAAACACGAGCACCGCAAAAGGGTTAAAACAGCCTTGGTCCCAAAGGCAGCGGTGGGATTACATTTTTTTAGTAACCACTTCCGAGATTTTGTACTAAAAAATAAAAACCTCACACACACTCAGGCAGTCTCTCTCACACACACACTCACTCAGTCTCTCACACACACACAGACTCAGGCAGTTTCTCTCTCACACACACACACACACACACACAGACTCAGGCAGTCTCTCTCACACAGACTCAGGGAGTCACTCACACAGACTCAGGCAGTCTCTCTCTCACACACACAGACTCAGGCAGTCTCTCTCACACACACACACACAAACTCAGGCAGTCTCTCTCACACACAGATAGTCTCTCTCTGTCTCACACACAGACTCAGACAGTCTCTCACACACACACACACACAGACTCAGGCAGTCTCTCTCACACACACACACACACACACACAGGCAGTCTGTCTCACACAGAGACACAGGCAGTCTCTCGTACACTCACACAGGTAGTCTCTCTCTCATACACACAGACTCAGGCAGTCTCACACGCAGAGACTCAGGCAGTCTCTCTCTCACACACGCAGAGACTCAGGCAGTCTCTCTCTCACACACAGAGACTCAGGCAGTCTCTCTCTCTCTCGCACACAGAGACTCAGGCAGTCTCTCTCTCACACACAGAGACTCAGGCAGTCTCTCTCGCACACAGAGACTCAGGCAGTCTCTCTCGCACACAGAGACTCAGGCAGTCTCTCTAGCACACAGAGACTCAGGCAGTCTCTCTCACACACAGAGACTCAGACAGTCTCTTGTTTGAAAACAAGGTGAAAACTGCAAGAAACTATTTGACTCATATTGGTATATGCCGTTTTCACCTTTTTTTCAAAAAGTTTTTTTTTTTACAAATCTATTATGCCTCCTTCGATGTTTTATCAATTGCATTTGTCACATAAAAAAAATCTCAAGCAATCATCTAAAAAGCACCAGTGCATACTTTTAATCACCATTAATTAATAACATTAATTAACTCTGTCCCCAGTTTCCCAAAGGCCCATGTTTAGTGACTGGTGCGAACCGGCTGAATCCCACCACTGCCCAAAAGGTACAATGAGTAAAAAACAGCCTGGTCCTTAAGGGGTTAAGGAAACAGCTTTTCAAACATTACTTTTACTATAATGATTTTCTTAGGAGCAAAATAAATAATACCACTTTAACATCTGAATGTCGGTAAGACACAAATTTTGACATTGTTTTACCAACATGTGTGGTGACTGTTATCCACAGATGACTATGCAACATGGAAACGGGTTATGTCAACAATGAAGATTCTCTAGGAAGCCTGATATTGCAGAGTAAACAAAAACAGTAAGAAACTGCATGAAAACCATGCCGACCTCTATCTAGAAATATGAAGTTGGCTAAATAATAAGCTTTTTTGAATAAGATGCAAAATTCAACATCCTTTTCCAAATGACTCCATCCTTATCAAGGTATGATAAAAAAAAAATTATATAGATAGATAGATAAGAATCATGTAGGGTAGCAATCATTTTACTACAGCCGTGTCCAGCAATGTATTTTTCAGAACCACACCTGTTCAAACACTTTAAGGTGATCAGTCAACTCCTTGTCAACAGATATACTATCACCCCTGTACCTCGGAAATCACTAGTATTATTCTACCCGCTCATACCGCTTTTAATTGACCCTTATCTGTGCCATGTGTATCACGTGATTCAATGAGTCACATGACAGTGCTAGTGTGTTTCTCTACAGGAAGTGGAAGGCGATACCGTTTTTCTTAAGAGGTAAGATTAGATATATCACAAAAGTACGTACGAATGTTATTCACTGGAGTCTGTTAAAATGTATGGTATGGATACAGTTATGCGTATAATGCTTGTGTGTACGCAGTTTACTTACTGGCTGTATAGTTCTGAAGCTTGCGCTATAAAAGACAAGAATCATGGCGTCAAGTAGACGTTTTCTTTACAGATAGTGCAATGTGTCTGACGGTTAGCGATGTTAGTACGCAGGATTCCTCTCGTTGAAATTCATTGGTATTGGTCGCAATTCCTCTCTAGGTTTATGTGTTTCAACTCAAGCGACAGCCGTCTTCGTTGAGCGGTGCTGTCTGAATTGACATTGATCAGTATAGCCTGTTAATTGCTGTTGCCCGGTATTATTGTTTTGTCAACCCACATGTTATAGGCTTCCATTTATAATTAGGTATTTTTTGTCAAGGATAATGTATTACTTACAAAAAACTTTTATCTAACTTTTTTGTTAATTCTAAGCGTTTATATATTTAATATGTTGAAACTTGTTTGATGTGTGTATGTCTGTAATGCTGTAATTAGTAGACAGGCATGCGAAATCCTTACCACATTTTCCCCTAAAAATAGGTGTTCACCTTCTTAATGGGACCCCCACCATTTAGTATTATTAGTATGAGATTAACAATACAGTCTCAAAATAGTGTGCTGTTTTCTTTTTTTAAACGTCTTGAGTGCTAGGGTTTCTTCATAATAGAAAAAAAACCCTCACTTCATATATTCTCTTCTCAGAATCCTCACAAAACTAGCTACATTGGCTAAAAACTCCCTCAAATGTAACAATGCAGATGTCCTTATTTTGGAAATACCTCATATATATATATCTATATATATATATATATATATATATTTCCATTCTCTTCCCAGTAGTTATAACATATTACAAGGTGTATATCTGATTCAAAACCCCCCAGATATCCCATAGTGCACTCATAGATTCACAGACTTGTTCACAGCACACTGACACAATACTTTTATAAATAAGTACAGGATGAATCTTCACTGCCCCCAGGATTTAGATTACCCTTAGTTTGCCCCCCTTTACCTCTAACTGCACCTTAAGTTAACCTTTATTAAATTAATTAAATTAACCCTCAGCATTAAATTACCCCTAAATTGACCATATCGATTAGTTCAGGCCTTGACAAATTTGTTGTGAATCTAGGCACCAGCTAAAAAAGTTAGGAGCCAGGATTTTATTTTTAAACTAACAGTTGGTCAGGAGTGATCTGATCATCATCAGTCCACTTACTAAACTCACAGCATTTGACCTGGAAGCACCCTGGACTTTCAGGTCAGTGCTGTTTTTTTTTTATTTTTTTAATTATTTTTTTGATAAATTATTTTTTTAAACTCTTTCAATGCTGATGTTCAATTGGAGCACAGCATTGACTGATATTTAGTTAACCCCTGCAATGCCACGAATGTGTCGTACACAATTGTGGCATTGAAGGGGTTAACGCTGCACTGTCGCTCTCATGGAGCAATCAGGCAGCAGGGGAGGGTTGGGGCTGGTCTCCACACTCATGTGGAGACCGAAGGTCCCTCTCCCCATGTTCCTGAAGCTGCCTCTGTCTATAGACCAGCCACTGCAGGGAGGAGTCTCTTTGATGGCTCCTGTAGGCTCGTTTTTGCTGTTGCTGGTCTGCCTGGGCTTCCAGGCAGACCACCAGCAGCAGAGCCCCATACAAAACGGGGATTAATCCTAAAATGCAGTGATCGCGGCATTGAAGGGGTTAACGCCGCACTTTCTCTCTTATGGAGCGATCAGGCAGCAGAGGGGATGTTGTGTCACTCAACACACAACCCCCTTCCCTGAAGCTGCCTGTGGCAGCTGAAAACGCAATTGCTGGTTTGCCGGCGATTGTGCTTTCAGCCTACAGAATCACTCGATCAAAGGCTTGGGGTGGCTGTGCTGGTCTGCCCAGACACCTGGGCAGACAGCAGCAGCGCCCCTGCGATCACCATGATTGTGGTGACGTGGGGGCATTTTTTGGGGGATGTAACAGGCTGACAAACACCTAGGCGCCAGGACAAAATTCTCAGTCGCTATGTCGACCTGGCGCCTGGGATTTGTCGAGCCCTGGATTAGTTGTTGCAGCCCTAGAACCTACTCTCACCTACTACACAGTGGGCACACAGAGCAGTTTATACTGCTATCAAAACCTTTTTAACCCCTTAAGGACCTGGCTGTTTTTTTGTACCCTTTATGACCAAGGCTGTTTTAACACTTTTTCTGTGCTTGTGTTTAGCTGTAATTTTCTTCTCTCCCATATGATCATATCATCTAATTTCATATATATATATATATATATATGTATGAAAAATTGAAGCCCCCAAACACACATACACCAGGACAGGCTCTGCAACAACGACACACAAACACCAGGACAGGCTCTGCCACAACGACACCCAAACACAAACACCAGGACAGGCTTTACCACACCGACAACCGAATACACCAGGACAGGCACTGCCACAACGACAGCCAGACACACGCACGCCAGGACAGGCTCTGCCACACCGACACCCAGACACACACGCACACGCACACACACACACCAGGACAGGCTCTGCCACAACGACACACACACACACACACACACCAGGGCAGGCTCTGCCACACCCAAACACACCTACCAGGACAGGCTCTGCCATATCAACACCCAAACACACACACCAGGACAGGCTCTGCCATACCAACACCCAAACACACACACCAGGGCAGGCTCTGCCATACCAACACCCAAACACACACACCAGGACAGGCTCTTCCACAACGACACCCAAACACACACACCAGGATGAACTCTGCCACACCGACAGCCAGACACATGCACGCCAGGACAAGCTCTGCCAAACCCAAACACACACACCAGGACAGGCTCTGCCATACCGACACCCAGACACACATGCCAGGACAGACTCTGCCACACCGACACCCAGACACAGACAGGTGCTTGTAGTGGGGGGGCAGGGGGCTTGTAGTGGAGGGCCCACTAGCCCTGTTCCCCCCCACAACAGCCACTGCCCCCCCACTGTGGGGGGACAGGTGCTGCAGTGGGGGGATAGGTAGTGTAGTGGAGGGGATAGGTGCTGTATGGGGGGATATAGTTCGGAAAAGGGGCTGAGGGAAAATTAGTTCATTTTATAAAATTAAAAACAAAATTTATAAAAAAAAATAAATAAAAAATATTGGAAGATGGCCGCTGGAAGTGCGTCCATCTTCAAATTTTACTACCTCGGACTGCGGTTTTTTTCTGCCATTCAGGGACACACTATGAAGCAGATGAGATTACACAAACAGGTTTATATATATTTATACACTGATGCACACCGTCAGATACATATAAAATACATTTTATATAATTATAATTATATATATATATATATATATATATATATATATATATATCTCACATACACCCTGAGTCACATATACTATTATATATTAATTAAGAAACTTTGGAAACCATGTTGATTTCAGATTTACCGTATTTCTCGATTATAAGACGACCCTGATTATAAGACGACCCCCCAAATCTGAATATTAATTTAGGAAAAAAAGAAAAAGCCTTAATATAAGACGACCCTATAGGAAAAAAGTTTTACCTGTAAATGTTAATTCATGTAAACTATTTTTTTTTAATAAAAGCTATGATTGAGAAAAATATTTTGGTTTTATTTCCTTCTATTTTCCAACCTACCCCCCCCCCCCAGTTATGCACATCTGCCCCAGAAATGCCTTTTAACCCTATATGCCACTGTGCCCAATGATATGCCCTTTGACCCCCTATGTGCCACTCTGCCTCCAGAAATGCCTTATACCCCTATATGCCACTCTGGCATTAAGGGGGTTAAAAGGCATATTATGGGGCAGAGTGGCATATAGGGAGGTTTAAGGCACTTCAGGAGGCAGAGTGGCGTATAGAGCGTTAAAAAGGCATTTCTGGAGGCAGAGTGCCATTAAGGGGGTTAAAAGGCATTTCACAGAGCACTCTGCCTCCAGAAATGCCTTATGCCCCCCATTTAACACTCCCCTGCCCCCCCCAAACTTATCGGTGCTTCCGACTCCCCTGTCATGCAGCCAGGGCAGCGTGTAGATGTCTACGCGATTCGCGTAGACAACTTACGCTGCAGCCGGAAGGAGGTGTGGCTAGCAGCGGGGGTTGTCTGCGTCCATCGCGCAGCCCTTCCCCGACTGTCAGAATTCTGCGACACCGGCGCGGGGAACTCTGATCTCTGACAGCCGGGGAAGGTCTGCGTAATGGACGCAGACAAACCCCGCTGCTAGCCACACCTCCTTCCGGCTGCACACCAGGGACTCCGAAGCACCGGCAAGTGGTGCGGGGGAGACAGGAGGATCCAGGTCCCCTGCAGCTGCGGGGATCTGGATCTTAGTCGTCTCATAGTCAGACCTATTTGAGGTCTGATTATAAGACGACCCCGATTGTAAGACTGATAAGACTGCTCTGAAAAAAACCTTGTCTTATAATCGAGCAAATACGGTAATAGTATGCATACTCATTACAGACATGAGTAGCTATAGAATGTTAACCCCTCTAATACCATGAGTAGATTCAGAGAATTAACTCCTCTATTACCAGACATTACACACACAGTCACACAAACACAGTCACACAAACACAGTCACACACATAGTCAAACATTCCCGGTGCTTGCTGCAGCTTACTCTGAGTTGGTGTGAAGGAGGAAGTCATCAGAAGAGGCTTCTGAACTCTCAGGCAATCAGGAGAGTTGAGAAGTCTCCCCTGATTGGCTGAGACCTCCTTCACTCAGACTTCTCATTGAGGCTGCCCAGTACTTAAAGTCCCATTGCGGTCACCCTAGCCCCAAACCGGCAGTATGACTGCCAGTGGGCCCTGGGTAAATGCCCACTTTGCCCGCTAAATAAAGCGGTCTTGGCATCACATTAACCAATATAAAAGGGGTGGCATCAATACACAAGGGAGGAGGGTTGGCTGAGGACAACAAATGAATCAATGCACATGGGTGTGGTGGCATTAATGCACAAAGGGGTGCAATACACAAGCTTGTGGGGCAGAACACAAAAGCAAAAGGGGGGCCTGGCTGGGGCATTAATACACAAGGGGCAAAAATATAAAAGGGGGGGTTAATGACAAAGCAGTGACAAATACAAGGCATGCTCATGGCCACAAAAAGCCAAGTGAAAAACACTAATATATTATGTAGAACATTTGGTGTGTCACATAAGAACATATTAAATTATCTGCTTAACTTAAACGCCCATGACGTTTGGTTCTAGTCATTTTTACGTGTAAACTTAAGATCTGTTAAATAAAAGTTTGTTAGTTTAAAAAAAAAAAAAAAAACATTTTCGGTTTCGGCCAAGTAAATCCTGAATATTCGGTTTTGGTCCAGCGTTTTCATTTCGGTGCATCGCTATAATTAATTGAAACTCCAAGAAAGTATAGGTCTTTCCAGTTCCACACTGTCACGCGCTCTGCCGTGGCTCTCTCCGGCTGCTCACGCCGGCTCGTCGGGCGCCGGCAGCCCCACCTCCGTCCCGCACGCGCGTCGCCGCCTGGTCACGCGCGCTGCCGCGGCGCTCACCTCGGCCACTCACATCAGTTCGCCGGACGTCGGCAGCTCCACCTCCATTCCGCTCGCGCGTCGACACTGCGGCTCCGCCTCTACCGCTGCCACTCACAGGGCTTGCGGTCCTATCTCCTCCAGCGCGCACGCCCGCCCACGCCACGGGCACATCGGCGCGTCCTCCACGCACGCGCGCAGGGATCACGGCGGTGACGCGCCGTCTAGTAGAGATGCCAGCCGCGACGCACCTGATTGCATCCGACGCACGCAACGGCGCGGCCTATGACGTGAGTGCCTTTTTCCTATTTAAACCCCATTTGTTTTCCATGTCTTTGCCAGTTCTAAGCGTTATTTAGCTGTGGGTGTTTCATTTCTCGTTTTGCTTTATCTCTGCCTTGTGTACCGACCTCTTGCCTGTTTAACCCCTTCGTGACAAAGGCTGATTTTACTTTTTGTACTCTTCGTGACAATGGCCGTTTTAACATTTCCGCGCTGCCCGTGTTTAGCTGTAATTTTCTTCTTTCCCGTTTACTGAACCCACACACATTAGATATTGTTTTTTTCAGGACAAGAAGGGCTTTCTTTAGATGACGTTGTTTTGATTGTATCATATTATTTACTATTAAAAAAAGTATAAAATATGGTGAAAAATTTACAAAAAAATGACTGTTTCTAACTTTTAGTTGAAAAATCTTTTACTCATCTATAAAAGGTAATAAAAAAACCTGCTAAATAGATTCTACTATTTGTCCTGAGTTTAGAAATACCCAATGTTTTTATGTTTTTTTGCTTTTTTCTGCATGTTATGGAGCAATAAGTACAGGTAGCGTTTTGCTATTCCAAAGCCATTTTTTCCAAATCTGGTAATTCTTCTCCCATGTGCCATTTCGGGTATCTTTGAACCCTGCCAATGCAATTTACCCCATCAAATCATATATTTTTGAAAACTAGACAGCCCAGGGTATTCCAAATGCTAGTGTTTTAACTACCATCAGCCTTTGTCAAACTTTATGGTAGTAATTTTTTTGCATTTGTTTTTTCACACACATTTTACTTCCGGTATGAATAAACAGGTTCTGGTATATGTCACTATCATAAAACACCCCAATATGTGTTTAGCAACATCTCCTGAGTACAGCGATACCTCACATGAATGATTTTACCTGGCTGTTTGGGGGCAAAAGGGCCACATTTGGGGCATGCACATTTTTCAATGTTGAACTTTGGCATTTGGGGATCCACTGCCCATGCCCTATTTGGTACATCTTTGAGCCGGGTCATTTCAGTGTGCCCAACAAAACCATATATTTTTGAAAACTAGACACCATAGGGTATTTTAAATGCTGGTATTTTAGCTCTTTGCATGCACACATTTTACCACCAGCATTTTTTCAAAGTTTGCAGTAGTATTTTTGTGTGTGTATTTTTCCCACACACACCTACTTTATGTATGAATTTACAGCTCCTGGTATATGCCGCTGTCACACGACACCCCAATATGTGTTCAGCAACATCTCCTGAGTACAGTGATACCCCACATGCATGGGTTTGTCAATTTTGGGGGGAACTAAAAGGCCACATTTGGTACGTGTGCATTTTTCTAATTGGAAATTAGATGTGTGGCCATCCTTCCCCCCCCCGTGTTAATTGGGAACTTGTTGAACCTGGCCAATTCAATTTACCCCATCAAATCATAAATTTTTTTAAAGTAGACACCCCATGGGCATTTAATATGCCAGTATTTTAACTCTTTCCATGCGAGAATTGTTTTAAGCTAATATGCTAATTTTAGGACTTGCTCACAAAAATATATTTTTTATATATATATATATATTTTATTTTTTTTTGCCTTTTTTTTTATTTTTTTTACATTTTTTTCAACTTGAAGGTTCCCCTGATAGTGACATCAGTGGGAAATTATTTTTACATTTTACTGGTTTTTTACTATTTTTTTTCTAATTATTATTAATTTTATTTTTAATTTATTTTTTCTAATCACACTGTGATTAGAAAGCTGAGCTCCATTGACTTGCATGGTTGAATGCAGTACCTATATTCAACCTGCAAGTGGAGCCAGAGTTCTCTAGAGGGTCAGGAGACCGTCTAGCGAACTTTTTAGTCTTTATTGGTTTTTTTTCCCGGGCCGCCGCCATGTTGCTGATGGCGAAGATCACCGGCAGCTGCGGCTGTGACCGCCTCCTAAACGCTTTTAAAACGGGCGTCCGCCGCCATACAAAGTATGGCGGATGTTGACGCCCCGGGGAGGGGCCAGAGATGGCCCCATTGTGCCAATAATGGCGTTGCTGAATGCCTCGAGGTCGAGGCATTACAGCAACGCCGTTTCGGTGCAGAAAGCGAAAATAGATCGCTTTCCGCACCCGTTTAAAGACGTGCCGGTCCTGGCACGTCATTTGTCGTTATCAACTTGAATTTCCGTGACGTGCCTGGACCGGCAATTGTCATCAAGCGGTTAAACGACCACGAATCTTCTCTGCCTGCCTACGAACCCGGACCTGTTTACCGTTTTTGCACCTGATCTACCTGCCCTGACCTCGGATTGTTTTTGACCTTGCTGCCTGCTGTTGCCCTCGACCACGGACTGTGTACTGGACTTTCTCTAAGCTGTGCTTACCTGCATTGTTGGATCCAGATCATGTCCTGACCGTAACAGACATTTTGTTGTACAGCACTTATGCGTAGAACATGCCAACCTGAGTCAGGTAGATGGCAACCTTTCTGTACCATGTTTTGGCAACATCATTGTGGCCTAGGGCAGACAGTAGATTTTACATTGTATAACGTTATGCCGTACATTGATGTGATATGCTGCTTCAAATGCACTCTCTCCTTGAAAAGAACAAGGGACTCATTATATGGGACATTCTGCTACGGTGTGTATGTTTCTGAAAATGTATTGGGGGAGGGATAATGGGCCTTATTTTCTGCGGTTGGTTATTTAAAGTTAAATTATTATAATGCCCATAGTTAGGTCAAAGGCCTGTCATTTCCTAATTTTGTAGGGGTCTGTGGGGTGCCAAGTTAGACATCTGCTCCCTTGGTCAGCTGCAAGACACTGGGCAGCATAAATGTTAGTTTGAGATGTTCGCAGCTCAAAAAATAGAATTGGGGGGGGGAAGCAAATTTTGACAAAATTGGCTCACTGGCATCAATAACATGTGGTGCCAGCAGTTGCAATAAATAGGATTTCAGGTTTCAACATATTTGGTGGTACCCAACATTGGTCAGGGACAGGTTCCATGCACCTCGTTTTAGGAGGTGGAATGTGGTCATCAGCATCATCTGACATGATAGATATTAGCCCAATATAGCCCAAAAGTGGCTTTGTCAGGGACATCTGACTCTTCTGTGCTGTAGAAGCATTCCACTTGACACTTTTTTTCCCCTTCCTAACCTGCCTCCCATTTCCCTCATGCCACCCACCAAACTAACCTAATACTATATACAGTGGCAAGAAAAACTAAGTTACAAGCATTTATATATAAATGTGTTTCAAAATATTCTACGATCTTCAGCTAACATTCAATAATGAACAAACACGATCTGTTTTAACTAATAACTTTGTTCTTTGTGCCCAAAACATTCACATGGTATGTGGCTTGGAAAACATATTTGAACAAAAGCTAGTTTGAGTTAAGAGTCCTAATCAATGAAATGGAATTGGAGGTGTGCTTTAGATGCTTTTGATTTTGACATCCTCTAGAAGCATCTGCTAATTTGAACCATACCTCACAAAAATAAATCTCAGAAGACCTACAATCAAGAATTGATGATTTGCCATGGAAGGGACTCTTCGTGTCATGGTTAGGCAGAATAAATATTATAAAATCATATATAATCCCCAAATGGCTTTATATGTTAAGAATGATCCCTATTAAGCTCCCGGAACATTGGATACAAACATTTAAAAAAAATATTGAGAAATGTATCTTCTACATACATTAAAGATCCAATACAAGCAGAGTACCAGTGAAGATTGGTTTCGTATAGAACAAGAACTAATAGGAATTGTCACGGGCAGGGCTATCGGCCGAGCCGCGACGTGGGAGTATGGGTGTACCAAGGGTTAAACGCCAACCAGACTTCCGGCGCATTTGGTCACTTTCCCTGCAGGGCACCAAGCAACCACCACCAACCCCAACCAGTCACCCCAAAACTCCCAGTGTAAACCACGCTGCCACCACCAGGAACTTTAAAACCGGGCGTCTTAGGTTACCCAAAAAACAATCAGACCGCAATAACTACACAATCCCCAAACTGATATCTATATAGTTAACCGCTTAGCAACGTGACGTATTTATATGTATACAAAAGGCTATCTCCAGGCTGAATTCGATTACAGAACAAAGACAGAACTGATTAAAAATGTTTAATCTGAGTATAAAATGGGTCATAGTGCTGTTACATAAAAATGCATATAAAAAGAGACATAGACTTAGATAGTACAAAACAGTGTAAAATAAAAGGGATAAAACAGAGTATCATACCATACTTCCTTGGAGCCTTGATGTTGTCTCTGTGATGGTAAAAACAGGCTCTCCCCCATTACCAATTGCCCACCTTTTTATCCCCCCCCCAAGACCGCCCTTTTCCTGTTACCTGAGCAAGGGGATGGGAGTAGGAGGTTCAGAACTATGACCTTATGAAGGCGGGCTTATATCTTCTCATCTTTGGTCTGGGATCACAAAATATGTAATATGACGCTGGCTGAGCTTGGCATAATTATGACACCAGGATCATCATCAATTCTCTGGTCCTAGTGATCATTTTCATACCAAACTCCACACCTGTATCAGTTGGCACAAGGACACGTTCGCATAACACTTGTTATGGTCATGCCTGCATGGCGTGTTTGGTCTCCCTGAAACCAGCACGTCGCAGGCATAAGGATGCAATGTACGATGGGGCCCAAAAGTTATGTACCCATCATATTTTGGACATTATACATTTAATAATTTTACCCTGTGTCTATTGATACCCTGTCTCCACACCCCAGGGAGATGTTGCCAGGATGTCTGGCCTTTCACTCTTCCACAGGAATCCCTTCCTGTCCAAGGTGACGATACCCAGCATGGGGTAATCAAGTTTTATTTTGGGTTCTGGCTCCAAAAGGAAAGGTGTGAACAAATGTTACTGGATTTAGCATCAGTCAAATGCCTTAACCCATTCAGTGCCAAGCTCCAGTTACTCATGCCGTGGCATGACAGGAATGCCGAATTTAGAATGTTTATTATGGTTGCATCATTATAGATTTCACAAAATTTCGTAATCTCTTCCCATTTCTCTTAAAAGTTCAATTATATTTTGGCATTCTCTTAAACATCGAATAGGTCTGAGAAATAAAATTATTCCATCAGCGCCGTTAGAAACATTACAGAATAATATCTCTCATTTGAATCTCAGGAAATGGAATAACTTTAGAAATAAAAGAATTAAAGATATAATGATTGAAAATTAGATGAAATCATTCAATCAAATTCTTGAGGAGTTCAACTTAACAAACTCTGAGTCCTTTACTTTAGTAAGGATTAAGTATTATCTAAGCAAACATCTATACGCAGAGGACTCAATCATACAGTTCAATGAATTGTTTTCTCTAAGATTGTTACAAAATGCTTGAAGAGATGTTATCTTATAATGGAAGAAATCGATACCCCATTATGTATTAAAGCTTGGACCTCTTGGCAACAAGATCTGGATATTCAAGTAGATCAAAAACAATGGATAAACAGTTCAATAGAAATAAATAGTCTCCCATTGCTTAAACATGTCAGAATTACATCTTAAAATTTTGCTCTGATGGTATTTGATCCCTGTTAGATTAGTCAAGATTTAACAGAGCTCATCTCCTATATGTTGGAGATGTAATTTAGCACAATGAACATTTTGACATATTTGGTGGGATTGTAGTAAAATCGTACAAACTTGGTACGAAGTGTTTGTTAATTTCGGATCTTATTAAAAAAGATATCTCACCATCTCCAGAAAAAGCACTCCTTCACTTGAATTTGGTTAATATATTTTTTAACCAAAGAGCTTTGGTGATACAGGGTTTTTTGGCTATGAAGATAATCCTAGCAAGAAATTGGCAACAAACAATAAGCATTAACATAGAGAAGGTGATTAATCAATTAAAATCTCAATGTTTAATGGAACACGGATATCATCAAGCACATCAGAGATTACACAAATTTAACTCAATTTGGAAGCCCTGGACAGATAAATATCCAATTAACTATGGCAATTTATAATAAACTAATTAAGATTCGAGCTCTTTTGTGTGTGGGTGAGGTATAACTGTCATGTTTTGTTATTTTATGTTAGGTTACGAGATAATATGTGAAATATATCGACCTAGCTAAATTTTGTATTATCAAATGTTACGATGTTTAACTATATTACAGACAGATTATATATATTTGTATTATTGTTCATTCATGTTTTATTATTTAATAAAAAAAAAAAAAGAATTGATGATTTGCGTAAAGCTGGAAAGGGTTACAAAGTAACAAACGGCTTGAAGGAATCATTGAAACTGGATAACAACTGCCAAACATTAAACAGACATGGAGTCCATGGCAGGACACCAGGAAGGAAGCTGTTGGTCTCCAATTAAGACATAAAAGATTATCATTGTTAATTATGTTAACACATTGTGTTTTTTTATACTCGTAGCTTATGTAGATCAGATCACAAATTAATGCAGAAAACCAGGTAATTCCAAAAGGGTTCGCTTACCTTTTCTTGCCATTGTATACGGGTGTGTATATGAGTTCATATGTATGTGGGGGACTAATAGAAGACAGATAAGCAATGTGACGGGAACGACCCGTACCCCGACTGGGTACACCCGCCAGATGTTGCTTCCTTCTGCCCATAGTCACCGGACATAAAAGACTTGGATCGTCAGGTTGAAATATTGCCGACGACAGCAGGAAATACAGCCTCTCAGGAACCTCGGCAGCACTCTAGTATACGGAAGTATAGCAATACTACAGCAGTCTACCGCCCTGAGGTAAAATAGGAACTACTTTATTTGAACCAAACACACAAACATATATATATATATATATATATATATATATATAAGTAAGAAAAGGGGCAAGACAAATATCACAGGAAGGAAGTAATTAGATCAAATCCTGTAACACAATATCTGGGGGAAGGACAGAATATATAAGCAATATAAAGGAAAAACAGATAAAAAGTGTGGAAAAGTTGTCGGCAAGCGAGGTGTAAGTGAAGGGCAATAACGGAGGCTGTCTGTGCGATGCAGACCCCCACCGGCTGACAGGATGATTCTCTGTCAGCCGGTGGGGGTCTGCGCGATGCGCACAGACAGCCTCCGTTACTGCCCTTCACTTACGCTGAGGCTTCTATGAAGCTGCAGTGAAAGTGCCTGTCAGCAACGGAGGTTCACAAAGCACCAGGGAGTCGGGAGAGAGGCAGAGTGATGTATGGGAGGGGGGAGGAGTCGGAGGGGTGTATGGGAGGGGGGGAGAGAGACGGAAGTGAGAGACCGGCCAACAGTGAGGGGAATCCAGGTCCCCTGCAGCGTCGCGGGGGATCTGAATTCTAGTGTTATAATGCAATCTCTGTTTGAGGTCGGATTATATAAGCATAAAATCGATTCGACTAATCGATAATGAAAATCGTTGACAACGATTTTCATTATCGATTTTATCGATTAGTTGTTTCAGCCCTAGACCATTATCCCTCCTTCACCAGTATTACAGCTTTGTGTGTATTGAGGTTCAACTTGTACGCCCAGCCATGGAAACCCATTTTGTGAAGTACCTGGCGCACAGTGCTTGTGCTGATGTTGCTTCCAGAGGCAGTTTGGAACTCTGTAGTGTGTAATGATACAAAGAATCATAACTTTAAGTATGAAATTACCACTGTCAGAAATAAAATGTAAATTTGAGGCCGAACTACTGATAAGCAGATGTCGTTTCATAGGAGCCAATTAAGTGGTACGTCCTCAGGGCTTAAATTGAATCACAATTATTGCTTTAATCCCTCCCACAGCATAAAGCCAAGCATGCAAAGAGTGTAATGCAACCAACTGGTAAAGTGACCTATAATCATAATTTCTTTCAACTGTTTAAAACGTTATTTATTTATTTTTGATTCCTTCTTCTATGCAATCCAGAATGCTGACAAATGAAGAGAAAGTGCCATACCGCCGCCTTGAACATGCTGTTCAGAAATTTATTAAAGTAGCTATTCCAACAGATCTGGACAGATTAAGAAGTCATCAGTTAAATATTGAAAAGGTCAGTTTTACAGAAAGTCTGTTGATTTAAATGTATTTTTATTGTATGTGCTATGAGATTTTTCTATTCCTACCGTATTTGCTCGATTATAAGACGAGGTTTTTTTCAGAGCAAATGCTCTGAAAAATACCCCTCGTCTTATAATCGGGGTCGTCTTATAATCAGACCTCAAATAGGTCTGACTATGAGACGACTAAGATCCAGATCCCCCGCAGGCATTTCTGGAGGCAGAGTGGCACATAGGGGGTCAAAAGGCATATCATGGGGCACAGTGGCATATAGGGGGTATAAGGCATTTCTGGGGCAGATGTGCATAACTGGGAGGCAGGTTGGAAAATAGAAGGAAATAAAACCAAAATATTTTTCTCAATCATAGCTTTTATTAAAAAAAAATAGTTTAGATGAATTAACATTTACTGGTAAAACTTTTTTCCTTTAGGGTCGTCTTATATTCAGGCTTTTTCTTTTTTTCCTAAATTAATATTCAGATTTGGGGGGTGTCTTATAATCAGGGTCGTCTTATAATCGAGCAAATACGGTAATAACTAACGATACAGCATGTTGTGTATGTTACACTGTATCAGGATGTTATTTTTCACAAAACTATTAAATAAACATATAACTTATGATTTCTTATTTATTACAACCTGTTAGTATGACCTCGGAAACAAAATCACTCCTTTCCAATACCTGACTAACTTCAGTTTGCCTATTTAGGGTATGTCAAAGTTGGATCTAAAAGTTGGTTAAAGGGACACACCAGCCATCATATGCATGTTAATGCTCATCTTGCCCCTTTTGCAATTGCGTGGGATTCTGAATAATCCCTCCATTTCCATCTGCACCATTCTTTACACCCCAGCTAAACATTTCCCTACGTGTGATAAACTCACCTACATTATGCTGTACTTTGCAGGTGAGGGAATCTGTGAGGGCTATTGAAGTTAAAGTTTCAGAATACCATATTTGAAAACATTGCAATTTTGAAAAATGTAAATATTTGCCCTATAAATGCCAAAATAAATTAAAATAATATTAATAATAAAATTAATAATATGCGGTGTATCTAAATTCAGGACGGGTAAGACTATATTTTGGCTTTTTATATCTCACATGCATAGCTGTTTACAATTTACAACTGTCAAACAATGCCTAGTTGCCTAATGTTTCTTTTTAAAAAATATTTGTTTCCATACTAAATGATGGGTTACAAAGATGATATGGTTTAAAAACAAACCATTCTGGGGAAAAAGTAAAATATGTGTGGGAACACTGAATGAGAAAGTGGGGAAGTTACGGTTGAACAAGGATATATCAGAAATGTTGATAATGCTGTCATGCTCAAATGTAAAAATACCTGCATCCTGATGGGGATAATACTGTATTTTTTTTTTCCTTCTCATTACTGTTATTCAGTATCGAAGAAGTAGATCATGGGGTCTGTTGCATAAAGAAAAAATTAATGCAGGACGCACAGTACAGGTGAGTTTGATGTCTTAATGCAATATTTTGATTTTCTCTTTGACCATCTGTCAAAATGTTATGTTGTAAAAAGAAATATTTTGTATATGTATCAATGCTTGATATTATTTTGTATCTAACAAAAATACACAAAGTGTACCATATTGCTCTCCCAGGTTTGATAGATACAGAGTCCCCCTCATTGGCAGCCATCAGGATGTACAACAGGGCTATGGTTTTTATATAAAAGACATGGGAAACAAGGTCCAAACACTTTGTCAAGAGACTCTTTTTCATTGGCATTGGGCCAGGATATCATCCTCTCATCCGAGTATGTTCCAGGAAAAAAAAGAGATGGCAGACAGGCTTTCTCGCTGGACAATTTTACTCTCAAAGGTAGCTCTCAATAGAGCAAGTTTTATGTTGATTACTTCTTGCCTGCATCAAAAAGCAGTGGACCTCTTCACCTCCCCAGTTTTGACCAAGCTTTCTCTTTTCATCTTCAAAACATTGTCGCAGGGGACATAGAAGATGGATGCCTTCTCCCTTCTATGGACTCATTTGCAACACCCTTGCACATTTCCCCCCTCCCTCATTGCTTCTCAAGGTAATTCCTAAAGCATGGGAAGAGAGTATGGGAAATGGTCCTTGTTTACCCAGTCCTTGTTTACCCAAATACTTGTCTCGCCCCTCAGGCTCAGCTTCATGTAGATTCTCTGTGTCTGTGGTCAGCAGCAGAAAATCTCAGTAGCTTAAATAGAGCTGCACAGCGTTATTTAGGTACCAGCTGAAGCTACTACACTTGTTAACCTTAGAACAGTGTACTTTCCATGCTCAGACTTATGTTCCTGCCCTCAACTTATCTGCCCCCAGGAATGAAAAGCAGCCCTGGAAACATTTGGAGACCAACCCCATATAGTCTATCTTGCGGTTGAGTTCTTATACCCTCATGCACCCCTTATACGTACCCGAGTCACACTATTTGCCATACAAATAACTATAAAACATTCTTTTTATCACATTATTTTTATTAAAATGCTAGATTCGCTACTGCAAAAATCTTTAGATGAAAAAGTTCCATTTTATTCAGTGGAACAAAACAGTGATCACATTATTCTTCACGATATTCTTGTAAGAAACTTTATTTCTTAATTAATGTAAACTATTTTTTCATATTTAATAAAAGCTATGATTGAGAATATTTTTGTTTTTATTTCCTTTTATTTGCCAACCTGCCCCCCCAGTTATGCCCCCCCAGTCTGTGCCCCAGAAATGCCTTATACCCTTATATGCCACACTGGCATTTAGGGGTTAAACGGCATATCATGGGATAGAGTGGCATATAGGGGGTTTAAAGGCATTTCTGGAGGCAGAGTGGCATATAGGGGGTTTAAAGGCATTTCTGGAGGCAGAGTGGCATAAAGAGGGTTAAAAGGCATATCATGGGACAGAGTGGCATATAGGGGGTTTAAAGGCATTTCTGGAGGCAAAGTGGCATAAAGGGGGTTAAAAAGCATATCATGGGACATAGTGGCATATAGGGGGGGTTAAAAGGCATTTCTGGAGGCAGAGTGGCATATAGGGGGTTAAAAGGCATTTCTGGAGGCAGAGTGGCATAAAGGGTGTTTAAAAGGCATATCATGGGGCACTCTGCCTCCAGAAAAGCCTTATGCCCCCATATAACCCCCCCGACTTACCACTGCTTCTGACTCCTGGTGTCTGGTCAGGGCAGCGGGTGGAGGCCGGCGTTTATTAAATTTAAAGCGGCCCGTGTGCATGCACCACGCCAGCCTCAGCTCTTCGTCCCACCCCGTTTCAGACATGGGACGAAGTGCTGAGGCACGGCCATCGGGCAGCGCGGTGTGTGCACACCAGTCCCTTTAATTTCTTTAGGGGCTGGAGCAGGTGGCCCGGCTGCCGCACGACTGCCGCTTACAATCCCGATCGGCGGCTATTTTGAATGTTGGTTTCCCACGGACCGGCCAGCCCACCGGGAAATTTCCCGGTATCCCGGTGGGCCAGTCCAGCCCTTCTCATTGGGGGGGAAATCCCATGAACTAGCCGGCTATGGGTATTCTACAAGCCAGAAAACACTTGATGCGCCTGACTGGGACCTAGCCGCAAATTTATGGAACTGTACGGCGGCAATTGGGGCTGTGCCACCACAGACACCCTTTGTCCCACCTCGTCGTTCTTTTGAGGTTACATTAAGCTTGTGGTGGGTAACACTTGGTTGTGGTTACAGATAGGGAGCTTGTTTTGGAACCCTGGTTTTATTACCAATCTTTAGGACCGGGAACTGTATGGTGACGCCGGACTGTCTGGTGGTTGATGAGATTATACCCCTAATCCTATCATGTGTTGTTTATAAATAGCTGTGCTATCTTAAATAAACTAAATTCTGTTTGCACCCTACACTAAATCTCAGCTAGTGCTTGGGGGGGGGGATATGAAGGGTCAATCCCTTGAGAAATTGAGCTTTCAGCGGCAAGAAAGATCTCTACGGTGGAGCTATGAGTCTACGTTACAGATTACTTTTCCCTGTTTTTCACATACAAGACTGACTGAAACCCCTACTAATATATATTTCACCTCTCAAGACTTGAATTTTTAAGGCTGTACCATGAGTGAAAACATGTTGATAGGTTACTGTGCTTTTTAAACACTGTACTGTTCAAACTATCTTCATCTAGTAGTAGATCACTACCAGCCTCTTTTGAGTGCTACCTTTATTTTTTTTCATTTCTAATTTGACATCTAATAATAATAACTTCAGCATCTTAAAGGCAAACATGCAGTGTGCCCAGGACCAAGTCATAAGGCTGAGATGAGAAGATGATCAATAGTGTTAGATCAGTTCTAATACCCAGGAGGAGGGTGCTCAGCAGGTAGAGTTTCCGCTTACACTGAATGGGAGAAGGTACTTCCTGATCCGAGAAAGGAGTAAGCTGATTTGGGGTATATGAGGCTGATCTGTGTGGCTGAGAGTGATTTAGGGATGTGCTTTTGGTTGAGAACAGTCAGCATGATAGGTCTGTGTGATTAAAAGTAGTCGGCGTGTTTGAGAGTTTGATGCCTGAGCTTAATGTATCGGTGGGTCAGTCTCATGAAATTATCCCCCTTAAAGAAAATAAAACATTCGTAAATCCAAGAAGGAGTTTTCTCCAGGTAAAGGATATTAAATTTTTGTTAGGCCCTGCTTTTCCTAAACCATAGCAAAAAAAGTCCCCTTTTTCACGGCACATTATTTCCATATTATATATCTGTATAATGGTTATGTTTTTTTTGTTTTTCATTGTACTAGCAACTTCGATCTAACATCCTTGAGATGGACACCCTTTTTTTAAGAGTGAAGAAAGAAGATATTACAACTTTGACAAATGCATTAAACCCAGTTAAAGATTTGGCAAGAGCTGCAATAGCAGAGTTTTTGGAACATCAGTCTACATCTCCAGGATCTCCAGATGACGAGTGTACATTAGAATTACAGGATTGGGCAACAACAGCAAAGATAGGTACATTGTTTATCTACTTTTTTTACTTTGAATTTATAAGAATTTGTGTGTTCATGTAACATTAGGGTAAATTAAAAATCATAAGCTGTATGTCCATACAACTGTCGCTCAAGTTGTAGATTTTTAGCTAATTTTATGTGATGATGTGAGTAGTATGAAATTGAGTTATCTAACATAGTAACATAGTTTAGGTTGAAAAAGACACGTGTCCACCAAGTTCAGCCTTGCTGTTGATCCAGAATCCAAAAATACCAAAAACAATGAAACTATTTCCATTTGTGCTTCAAAAATGGGGGGGAAATCCTTCTTTAGTCCAAAAGGGCAATCTGATTTCTCACTACGCTAGCCGATACTAGCGAAACAGGGCTCACAAGGTGGAGTGTGACTCTAGCTTCACGGCACCCCAGCCCGCCGAGGCGTAGCGGAGTACAGTGCCGTAGTTGTCCTGACAAGGACAACTAGTGACCCAGCAGGCACCTGAAGCATTAGACAAAACTAATGTTCCAGGGAAGTAACACTCTTTATTGGGAAACACACAGGCTTATATACAGGTTAGGTGACAAAAAGGCCATAAATCAAGACACATCTTCCCTCTCTGCCCAGACACTCCGGTGCCACGCTTAGGCCACCGAGCCCCGCAATGTCTGTATACTTTGGTCATCGTTCTCGGGGTGATCCCGAAGGAGCAGCGGCTATCAGGGTCCAGGAACATCTGGTCCAAAAAGCGATGTGATTGGTCGAAGGGACCCCGAGCGGCAGTAGTTTGAAGCTTCCCCCGGGACTGACTGCAGGACAGCTGGCTTGGGTGCTATAGCCGCGCGGATGGGGTTGGACGTGAAGGGGAACGGAGCATAGATAACACAGCACACATATATAGAAGGGGATACATTATTCAACGGTACTTGATCAAACACGGCATTATTTAACCCCGGGCCGTCACACTACCCAAAACCACGGCCTAAAGTTCCAGCATACCCAAGGGAGGACTTCCAAGTGTTGCCCGGACATCAGCATCACATAAACAGTTAACCAGGTGCTGTGGAATCACTCCTCTCTGGCAACCAATCCAGTGAGGAGGTTGTTCAACACAGGGGAGGATTAGATACCTGCAGCACTATAAAAACCCCTCACACTGTGACCACTTTACTCCAGTGTCCAAGAACTGGTTCCTGTATGTCTCTAGATTGATTTTCTTCTCTGCATGTCTTGCTACAGACCCTTTTTTGGATTTCTAAGGATCTAATTTTTGAAAGATGTGTGCTTTGCCTGTAGCTTCAATAGCAGTCACAGATACCAAACCTACTTCACAAAAGTATACGATTTTGTACCCATGTTAGTAGTGAATTTAAGATTGACTAATATACAGGGCTGTAGCTTGGCCTGTGCCATACTTTAGAATTTTATAATCCTGACCTTAACTGAGGCAAGTAAGACCCGTGGTTCTTTACATGTTAGTCTGAGTTCTTTTGTGACCTCCTCGCTGAGTTGTCTATTCGCTCTAGAATGAATTTTGGCAGGCCTGACACTCTTGGAATGGTTCCTCACATTTCTCAATTTGTAGATGTGGTTTGCTGAAGTTCTATAGTCTTGGAAATGGCTTTTGTAATCATTTCCAGACTGATAGATATCAGTTAACTTTGTTTCTCATCTGTTCTTGAGTTTCTTTGTGGCATCATGTGCTGCTTTTTTATACCTTTTTTGTCAATATCACTTTGCCTGACAGGTTCTGTTTAATTAAACTTTAGTTTCAACAGGCCTGGCAATAATCATACATGAGTATAGTGACATTTAACCTAATTTTCAATTAAATTTGGTTGGGTGATTTTGTACCCAAGGGGGAAATAATTTTTTCACATAAGGTAGAGTTAACATGTTTCCTTCTATACATCAAATCCATTTAAAATCGATTATATATATATATATATTTTTTTTTTTTAATTATTTTTTTACTTGGGTTATCTTTGTCTTAGTGTTATAATCTGAAACATTTAAGTGTGACAAATATGCTAAAATACAAGAAATTGGGAAGGGGCAAACACTTTTTCATAGCACTGTACAACAATTTTTTTTTTGTAAAATGTTGGATTATGTTAACCTGTTATTGATAGACAGCTTGTTTCTGGCTGTAACACATCAAACAATTTGTGTGTCAATCAATTTACAGAAGCACACTTGGCTGCTCCCCATTTCTAGCTATGGTGTATGCTCTCTTTTAGAACAATATTTAAAAATACCGTTTTTGCTCCATTATAAGACGACCCCCCAAAATCTGAATATTAATTTAGGAAAAAAAAGAAAAAACCTGAATATAAGACGACCCTAAAGGAAAAAAGTTTTACCAGTAAATGTTAATTCATGTAAACTATTTTTTTAAATAAAAGCTATGATTGAGAAAAATATTTTTTTTGTTTTTATTTCCTTGTATTTTCCAACCTGTCCCCCAGTTACGCACATCTGCCCCCAGGCTTGCCACACCAATATGGCACTGTGGCCCATGATATGCCTTTTAACCCTCTATATGCCACTGTGCCCCATGGTATGCCTTTTGACCCCCTATGTGCCACTTTGCCTCCAGAAATGCCTTATACCCCTGTATCCCATTCTGGCATTTAGGGGGTTAAAAGGCATATTATGGGGCAGAGTGGCATATAGGGAGGTATAAGGCATTTCAGGAGGCAGAGTGCTCTATTAAATGCCCCCTTAACGCCACTCTGCCTCCTGAAATGCCTTATACCTCCCTATATGCCACTCTGCCCCATAATATGCCTTTTAACCCCCTAAGTGCCAGAGTGGCATATAGGGGTATAAGGCATTCCAGAAATGCCCTATGCCCCCATTTAACACACACACACACACACACACACACACTTACCGGTGCTTCCAATTTCCTGCTGTATTGCCGGGGCAGCGGGGTTGACGTCTCCTTCCGCTGCAGCCGCCCTTACGAAAAATTACTGCAGTTTTTCTGAAGTAATACTGCAGTTTTTTTGGGCATGAAAAAACTGCAATACTGCACTTTTACTGCAGTATTACTGCACATTTACTGCAGTTTTACTGCATTTGTACTTCACTGTACTGCAGTATTACTGCACATTTACCGCACTTTTTTTTTTATATTGCAAACCTGCAGTTGTACTTCAATGTACTGTAGCTTTATTGCATTTGTACTTCCGTACAAAAATAACTGCAGTAAAACTGCAGTACAGTGAAGTACAAATGCAGTAAAACTGCAGTAAATGTGCAATAATACTGCAGTAAAAGTGCAGTATTGCAGTTTTTTCATGTCCAAAAAACTGCAGTATTACTTCAGAAAAACTGCAGTAATTTTTTCGTAAGGGCCGGAAGGAGGTGGAGTTGGCAGCGGGGGTTTGTCTGCGTCCGTTGCGGATACCTTCCCCGGCTGTCAGAGATCAGAGTTCCCCGCACCGGTGCAGATCGCGTAGACGTCAACCCGCTGCCCCGGCAATACAGCAGTAAGCACCGGTAAGTGTGTGTGTGTGTGTGGGGGGAGACAGGAGGATCCAGGTCCCCTGCAGCGGTGCGGGGGATCTGGATCTTAGTCTCATAATCAGACCTCTATTTGAGGTCTGATTAGAAGACGACCCCGATTAGAAGACGAGGGGTATTTTTCAGAGCATTTGCTCTGAAAAAAACCTTGTCTTATAATCGAGCAAATACGGTATTTAACACTGCAAGAAATAAAGTGAAAAATAAAATTAACACAAATATTATTAATAATACCCCTATACAAATGCTGCCCAAAAGTGAAAACAACAACAATCCCATGTGGACAAGTGAATAGAAACAATAAAAATATTTACATTCCCCAACACATACATTTTGGGCATCAATCAGCTGGAACAACAGATCCTCCCAGGATCCCCGAGTTCCACCCACCACAACACACTAAAGGGGCACATAAAAACGTTTTTACGAAAGAGCATCTACATATGAAACTGTGAAATCTATCAATATCGGCTATATAAATACATGTAAAACAAAACAATAAATGCTATATATTAATTAAAGTACATAGATATATAAAACTTGATCAAATATAATCAATATGTACATTATAAAAATGAATCCTAAAAAATAATCGAGCAATATCCCTAATTTATACATTCTGAAAAAATATGATAGCACAAACAACACTATTAGTGGTAAATCATGATCCATAAATTCCATTGGCACCTGAAGGGAGAGGCAAATATGACCAAACCCATTATATCATAATCAACAAGTTAAAAAATATGTAAAACATTTTTTGAAGATTATAAATATAAATAGCCCACAGAAAATTGAAAAGTGCAATGTGCAGAAATATAAAATGACATTTAACTGATAATGCTAAAATAGCTAATTCGGTATTGAGACTACCTTTTTTCATGCGTGCAGAATCTATATATGTTCTCGGTCTCTTTTTTTTTTTTTTTTGCCCAGGTGTTGCCCAGCATTAATTTTCTTTTAATGCGCATGTTCTAATTATGGTCCATATATTCCCCAAAACATGTATGTGGAGCATCGCTGTACTTGGGGAAATGTTGCAGAACCCATTGAGGTAGATATACCCTGTGCAAGAAAATCAGAGCAGAATGAAAAGTAGGGTTTTTAATCACTAAGTTTGAATGAGATTGATAGGAAAATGGATGCATGAAACATGTCAAAATGACCATAGTGCAATACCCTGGATTGTATAGTTTTCAAAACATATACTTTCAATTAGCAGTTTTGAGATCTTTCAGCACTTTGAAATTTAGAGCCTTGGAATAGTGTGAAAATATTAGAATTGGGGGGGGGGGGGAATGACGCACCTTTTAATATTTGCCTGCAACTGAAATACATTCTTACAGTATTAGCTCAAGAATATAACCTTAATAATCTTCTATTTGTGTATTTACTCCTCTAAACCTTCAATTTTACATCCTGAAAATATTGCCAATGTTACCAAGCTCTGCCACAGACATTTTAATTGTGTTTTAAGAAAGGACAGTTGTTTCCACTATGCTTCTTGCCCTTTTTTGTTAGATCTCTGTATCCGTAGTTGTTTCAGGAACTGCCACACCAGTGGAATATTAATAATATTTTATAATAGACACTCACATTAATACAACCAGACGGACACACACACTGACATAACCAGACACAAGCACACAAACTAACACAAGCAAACACTAACTTAATCACACACATACATGCAATAACATACCCAGACACACTAACACGCATGCATACTAACACTCACACAAACACAGGGACTAACACACCCAGACATACATTTACATTAATGTGCCCACACTAAACCCTCTAATATCCCTGACACAACAAGACATTTATTGGTGGGATTGCAGTTAGGGACAAATCCAGAGCCTGACCTGGGGAGGGGCACTCACACTACCACACGCACACAGACACCCACATTTACATACCCCAAAACACAAACATGCCTACACACTTGTAATATACCCAGACAAACACACACTAACAACCTAAACACATACCCAGACACACACATATACACACAATCACATAACCAGAACAAACACATTTCCACAATAACATACAGAGACGCATACTGTCTTACCCAGGAAAACACACTCATGCCACTCACTTACCCTGCCTCCGCCTATTCTTCAAGGTGGTCGTGCTACAACTTTGAATTCAGCTTTGTTTTGACTGAGCCAAATTCACACCCCAGCACAGGAAATAATTTCTTCCTCAGTGCTCTGCTCTCTGCACCACCTCTCTGTCTTGTATATTCAAACACTAAAATGCAAACATACACTCAGTCTAACACGATACACCCTGTTTATGGACACTCCACCCAGTCTAATGCTCACTAAACACTCACTCTACCGCAATACACTAACATCCAACGCCGTTGCTATGCACTGACGTTCTTTAAAATCACAAGAACGTGGCATTTTAACAGGAGTGTGTAGATTTTTTTTTTTATATCCACTGTATTCTAACGCTGTATACAGACACACATACATTTTAATCCTGTGCTCTGACAATCCCACAGTCACACCCACGCATTTTAACCAAGGATAGGCCCAGACATGGCTAATGGCAGACTTTTTCACAGTTGCTGCCCTTGGCAAAGGACGGTATCATTTAAAAAAAAAATGTAAAACAATATTGAACAGTGTCCCTGGGTAAAAAGTAGATAACAGTATTAGTATTGATAAACTGTAAAAATCCACACATGCGCGGCCCTTACAAAGGCCTGTTTATACACACACACATGCATTTGTTTCAAACCCCTATACACACACAAATACACTGCCCATGCGGACACACATGAACTGCTCTTACAAACGCTTGCTCACACATACCCTACCCTTACAAGCTCTTGCCCATACACATACAGTTATGTCCGCAAATATTTGAACACTGGCACAAGTTTTCATAATTTTGCCTCTGTACACTACTACGGTGGAATTGAAATGAAACAACCGAGATGCAATTATAGTGCAGACTATGGGCATTAATTCAAGGGGTTGAACGAAAATATTGTATGAAACATTTAGGGCAAGTGTGTCTAAGGACTGTACAATGGGTGGACAGGACATAACAAGTAGCATGTAACATAACAATTGGACTTACAGAGACAACAGGTTAGCAGGGCCCTGCTCAAACAAGTTTACAATCTGGAGGGATTTAGGGTGCATTACACAATAGGTAAAAGTGCTGTCGTTAGGGATGGATCAGCCACACTAGTAAAAGTATTCCAGGAGAGGGACTAGGAAAGGTGAGCTAAAGGAATATGGGAGGGTGTTAATGTGCTATGTTGTAAGCGTCCTTAAAGAAGTGGGTCTTGAGGGATTTTTGGAAGGAATAGATGCACGGAGAAAGACGTAAAGGCCGGGGGAGAGCATTCCAGAGGATAGGGGCAGCCCTTGAGAGAATCTTGTAAGCGTGCATGAGAGCTAGAAATCAAAGGAGAGGATAGAAGGAGATTGTTGGATGAACGGAGAGAGCGGTTAGGAGCAGGGGCGTAACTAGAAACCTCAGGGCCCCGGTGCGAGAATCTGTTAAGGGCCACCCCCAACCCATCTATCCCTTTCTCACGATCTACCCTCTCCCTCCCTACCCCCCCCCTTCTCACGATCTACCCTCTCCCTCCCTACCCCCCTCTTCTCACGATCTACCCACTCCCTCCCTACCCCCCCTTCTCACGATCTACCCACTCCCTCTCTACCCCCCTTTTGTTGGTCACTTACCGTCAACTCCTGTGTTGGGAGCGTGAGGCGTTTGTCTCGGGTGCCGGCGCTTCACTGCTGAGCGCCGGCATATGACGGCGGCAGCAGCGACGACAGCGGCAGCAGCGGAGGCATCCTGGATTTCTGTCAGTCAGGGGGGCCCAAGAGTTGCCGAGCGGTCGTTTTCAGCAACCGCTCGGCACCCCCTGGGCCCCCCTGACTGGCAGAACTCCAGGGCCCAGTCGCAGACGCGACCCCGGTAGTTCCGCCACTGGTTAGGAGTGTATTTAGAGATGAGTGATGAGATATAGGTAGGGGAACCGCTGTGAAGGGCTTTGAAAGTAAGAGTAAGGATTTTGAAATTAATCCTGAAGCGCACTGGCAGACAGTGAAGAGACAGAAGGAGAGAGATCAGGAGAGGATAGATAGATCTGGGTGTCATCAGCATACAGGTGGTATTGAAAGCCAAAGGACGCGATTAGTTTGCCAACTGAGGAAGTGTAGAGAGAGAACAGAAGGGGGTCCTAGAACTGAGCCTTGGGGTACCCCGACTGAGAAGTGATTGGTGGCCACATAGCTGCATGAAGGGTGCCCAAATACCCCTGATATGATAGCCTGGGTTATCTGCTTTACAGACATATATACTTTTGTGGGTATTTTTGGTTTATTTGTTTAAAATTAGAGTTGCCATCCCATCATACCTAATGTAAAAATTCTACGGCTTTGTAAAGAATAATGTACACCTTATAGTATGTCCCCTATAAGTGGTGGGAAAGTATGGAAATTGTATATAAATTAGGTATTTCCGAAATCAGGACACCTGAATTGATAAACTTGGAGGGTTTTTTCTGTCCCTTTACCTAATTTTGTGAGGATTCAGAGGGGCAAATATATAAAAATTTTAGTTTTTTTTTCGCTAGTTTTTACTAAATTTCTCATCCTAAATTTTCAGCGAATTAGCTAACTGTGGTATCAAAAGAAAGCCCTCTCTCTCCTTGAAAAAACAATATATAGTTTACATGGGTACACTATTCGCATGAAAGCGGAACATTTGCTAAACCAACATAACACAAAAATTGCAAAATTGCTTCGGGCTTTGAGGTACCAAAAACCCCTTGGACTGAAGGGGTTAAATACAGTGCTGGATCGTTTCAAAACATGTCCATATTGATATATTTTATTTTTGTTTTCTTTAACACTAAAAGCTTCTGGAAGCAATGATTACAATTCTAGTGAAATGTGTTACACACAAATGGAAATGCCTCAAGATCAGAATGCTACAGAATCATGGAATGCACTGGAGAAGGTACATTCTAACATTTTTTTTTCACCTGTGTGTATTTTTTTAGAGAGAGAGAATTTTTCATATTTGAAACATGAATAAAAATATTAATTATACTTTTCTTTGTTAATGTGGGAAAAGTTTTTAGAATGGCTTGCAAACTCTCACTGAAAACTTGCACATGTATTAGTGGAAATTTCCCCAGGAATTTTGGTGTTAGCCTGTATTTCCCAGCTCACAAGATTACCTTGTTAGGGAGGGAGAGTCTCCCTTTGAGACTTAAATACCTTTGTCTCTCTTTTCTACTGTTGCAATGTTTGATGGATAACTACAATACTCAACTTCTTAATGCCTTACTAACAACTCCTACATGCCCATGGTTACATAAAAGTATATCAGTATGTCACAAAGTTACAATTACAATAATGCCCCAATTATTTTCCATCTGTTTACTACAAAGACTGGAGTTTTTCTACATTAAATTGGGTGGTTGTGTAGAGCTGCGTGAAGCTGCACCCCCTACAATTGGCACAAATAAAAAATCCACTTTGTTTCATTAGTGCTACGTTTGTGGTGTAAAAATTAAGATTTGTATTGCTTTCATTTTTAAGATAACTGATTTAATAAAGGTCACCAAAGGTCACCCATCATACAGCAGCCAAAAGACATGAGACCAGGTTGGTTGGTTAGTGCTGCATTTGTGCTGGTGTGTACTATTTAAATCTCTGTTCTGTCTCATTTAGTTTTGGAGTTATTAATATTCCTGGGAACCCTTGCGGGGCACGGCCAGGACTGCTTACTGATGTCGGTGGGCGGTCCGGCTGATGTCAGTGGGATATGGGTGGGAGTGGGTCGTTTCAAGACCTGGAGGATTCGAGAGTTGACCCGGAGAAGCTTCCCAACCTAGCCTTTTAGCCCCCAAACAACCTGACAGACCCATGCATGGGTGAGATCAATGCACTTAGGAGAGGTTGCTGAACACATATTAGGTGGTGTTTGGCTGTGACACATACCATGGGCTGTAAATTCATACCTGAACTTTTTTTGGTGTTACTGAATGCCTCAATATAGAGACAATCGTTGGAAAGCCTTTTAACATAGTATAGCCTTTTAATATGGTGAATTTGACCGTTTCTAGGAGCGATCATACGGGCCCCTTTCTTTTTTTTGTCGTTGCCGGATTCCTCGATGTTGAGGCGTTGCAGCACCACCTGAGCGAAGGAAGCACATTTGGCTGAATGTTTTGCAGCAAGGAGTGGTGTTCCCAAGATATCTATTTCTTCTTGCTCATGGAGGCTCCCAAGACCACCACCTCCACCACCACTAGTGCTGGGCCTGCTGGTACTAGCATTACCGCCATCTTCTTTTTTTTTTTTTTTTTTTACTTTAATTTTTCAAATTCAAATTTACAAATATTGAGCAAAACAAATACAGGTACTCAGTTTACAGAAAATGGAAGAGTGACATGAGGAATAGAATGTAATACATAATTTTGGAACAACAAGCGAGACATAATCGTCACTGATATTGTTAGGTACATTAAACGTAGGAAACTAAAATTACTGAGACCTGTTGGTGCTGCTGAAAAAGGCTGAGTAATACATTTGTTTTTCTAAATGTTTTAAATGCAGCACCCAGTCCAGAAGGAAAGTATCAGGTACCACCAAAGCCCTTTTTATGGCACCAAGAAGCCCATAAAAATCATAAAAACATAATACAACCATGAAACATGGGAACAGTCCTCACCACATGTAGTAGCATAACAATAAAAGGAACATAATGTCTAATAATGAATATGAAGCACGACAAAATGAAGGTACGAAATTAATTTACGAGTGAGACCGGACGCGACCCACCACCTGAAGACCAGAGGTCAACCCTCCCAAAGTTTTGCTGTACGAATCTGGATCTAGGGGGACCAAATGTTTATCATATTGAGGCATTAGCTGATCATTTTGAAACAAGAGTTTCGTAAACATATGAACACATTCCAAATGGTGTAATATAGCGGGTAGCTGCGGTATCTTAGTCGACTTCCAATTACGAGCGATTAGTATTTTTACAGCTAAGAAAAGGTGTATGATTAACTTTCTAATAGGAGCGTCTATATGATCCGGGAACATGTGAAGAATTGCAAGCTGTGGCATGAGAGGGAGGTGAACATGCAGTGAGGTTTCGAGTAAGGTAAACAACTTTTTCCAAATTTTAAATATAGGCGGACACGACCACCAAACATGTAAAGTGTACCATCGGATTGGCAGCCCTTCCAACAAAGGGGCGAGCAGGAGGGAAACGTGAAATAGCAAAATGTTACTTGTACTTATTGCCATATAACTTGTGAAAAATAAAGCAAAAAAACATTGGGTATTTCTAAACTCAGGACCAATAGTAATTCTATTTAGCAGCTTTTTCATTAGCGTTTGTAGATGACTAAATGATTTCTCAAATAAAAGTGAGAAAAACTTGTGCTTAAATTTTCACCATAATTTATTCGTTTTTATAGGAAGTTAGATGATATGGTCAAAAAAATTATATCTGAAAAAGGCCCTTTGGTATCTGAAGAAAAAACCCAATGTATAATTTGTGTAGGTTCACTAAATGAGAGAGAAGGAAATTAAAGCTAAAACAGCCTTGGTTACGAAGGGTACAAAAAGGAAAAACAGCCCAATCCTTAAGAGGGTAATGCTTAATATGTCCAACATAAAACCGGCACAAACAAATGGTATATTTTTATTCACGTTTCAAAAACATGGGGTGCCAACTGTACACAGCTCAGTGGAATTAGATTGCAAAGCCGGCACAAACACAGCACTAAGCAATCAGCCTAGTCTCCTGTATATTGGCTGTTGTAGGTAAACCTTTGGTGACATTTATTAAATCGTTAACTCCAAAACCCAAAGTGCAGTGATACCACCCATGTATGGGTTTGTTGGGTTGTTTGAGGCTAAAAGGCTACATTTGGGAGGCTTCTACGGGTAAAGACCCGGGTGTTGACACGCCCACTCCCTGCCCATATCCCACTGACATCAGAGGGACCGCCCGCCGACATCAGCGGGACCGCCCGCCGACATCAGGGAGCAGTCCTGACCGAGTTCTGCAAGAGGTATATTAATAACTCCAAAACCAAATGAGAGAGAATTGAGATTAAAAAGGTACAAACCATTACAAACGCAGTACTAACCAACCAACCTGGTCTCATGTCTTTTGGCTGTTGTAGGGGGGCTGGGTGACCTTTATTAAATCGGTTATTATCGTAATAATTAAAGCAGCACAAATCTTAATTTTTACACCACAAAACAGCACAAACGTAGCACTAATAAAACAGTGGATTTTTTTTTGTGCCAATTGTAGGGGGGCAGCTTCACATAGCTGTTGTGTAGCCATAATTTTCTATTTCTCATTTATTTCACACACACAAATTATGTTTTGTGATTACAAAAAAAGTCTAAACATATTTTTTCTTTGATTTTAGGATTTACTAGAGGTCAATAGACTTGTAGACGAATTCTCTCAACTTGTGCATGTAAGTATATTGTAAGTAGGGTATAGTGCGCTAACCATGATGTAGACCTTGAAATCTGTTATGCTGAGTGGTTGACTATTCAAACCTGAATGGAAGGGCTACAGATTTAGTGATAACTGTAGAAGGTATGGAGTACAGCTACAAGTCCTGGTATTTCCATACTGATCGTTACTTTCCTTTGCTGGTTTAGTGTGCAAAGTAGGGCTGCAACAACGAATCGATAAAATCGATAATCGATTATGAAAATCATTGTCAACGATTTTCAGAATCGATTAGTCGAATCGTTTTTTATCGATTTATAAAATGATGTTTTTCAGAGCAAATGCTCTGAAAAACTCCTTCTATAATCCGATCTCAAATAGAGATCGGATTATAACTCTAGAATCCAGACCACCCGCAAAGCTACAGGAGACCTGGATCGTCTCTGCCACCCGGTGAGGGTCTGTGCAAAACGCGCAGACATCCTCCGCTTCTCCCCTCCACTTCCGTCGGGATTCTATTACTGAACCGGGCATCACGTGACCTTCCGGTGCAGCTTCCATCATGGAAGCACCAACGGAAGTGGAGGGGAGAAGCGGCTGTCTGCGTGCATTGCACAGGCCCCTACCGGCTGCCGGAGAGGATCCAGGTCCCGTGCAGCGCTGCTGGGGGTTTGGATTTTAGCGCGCGATGTGCACTGTGTACTGCCACTTTCACCTGCCCCACCAGGGTTAATATATCAACAGAAGAAAAGCAGGACAAGTAAGCAGCACTGGGTAAGTATTATCTTTATTTTTAT